>OVBA01000553.1:0-62921 GCA_900406435.1 Lepidium aucheri | reverse complement strand
ATGATCAACATAGGTGGAGAGTGTACGAGTATGTTGGTCATATTTATATATTGGGCATTTCACTTAAGCCCAATAAGCCACTAGCAGGCTAATGGACCAAGTCATGGGCCGATTCTATTTTGCCAATTTGGCATATGGGTCGAAATAGGCCCATTACTAATCTGATTAAGCTGTAAATGAATCTAGACAATTATAAGTCTAGATTCATCTTCTTCGTTTGAGCTGCTTAAACTCTGTAACCTGTAACAAGAAACAAACAGAGATCATTAGTGAATTCCAGGGGAAAACCTGAAGAGAGATGTACCTCTTTTAACAGAGGGAACTCTATATTTTCTGGTCTTCAATTTGATCTTTACCGTAATCACAGAAGAGAGTGTTCGAGTGAGTTGTGAGAGGAGTCATCATCATCATCGATACAAATACAAGATTCTGCCTTACCTGCATCAACACTACCAGATATTCTTCGCTCAAATTGTTAGAGCCAAAGAAGAGAATGATCTAGAACAAAGATTGCATAAAGAATAACGATCGAGAAGTTAATCCAATCACAGAGATGGAGATATGCTCCTGCGTTTGAGCAAAGATTCCTCCTTATTTCGTGAAGAATTCGCAAGAAGGTTTCCACTCCAACGTTGCTCTGCACTCGTTTCCGGTTCAAGCCTTCGACAAGTTGAAAATCTCAAAGAGAAGAATCCAAGTCCTTTGAATCAGTTGGATCGAGAATCAAGTTGTTCGCACTCATCAATCTCCAACTTATTTCTCTTTACTTATATGGATTCTTCAGTTGCTTGCTCTTTAAGTTTCTTAAGAGAATCCTTTAAAGATTCATTTATTAAAGAAACAGACAATGTTATTTGTTTCTTAACAAACTAATGATATATCGAACCATATATTATATGATTTACACTTTATATAATATGTTCTTAATATCATCAATTTGTTAAACACTCCAACAAAGAAGAAGATGATGGAGATCATGAACATAATGACGATGATACAAGAAGCCCAAATTGTCTAGTGATGGTTGAAACTAAATATACACTTGGCAGTATTAAAACTCAAGAGAAATCACAAGGTAGTATTTCTGATCTTGGTTCAAAGAATACAATGAAGTAGATGAAATATACCAAAGACTAGATATTTAAGTACAAACTTAAGGAAGAACAAAAGAGAATGAAGCTTCAAGTCTGAGTTTTAGAAGCTAGAGATCTTCTTGGAATGAATCTTTGCCGGTATAGATATACCCATCTTCACGTCAATTTGTAGCTTGAATCACAGAGGCCACAAAGCAAAGTAGTGAAGCAGATACCTAAGTATCATCTTTAGGGCAAGCTGGATCTTAGGGAGGGCGGTATTGATAAGCCCATACACGCATAATATAGGAAGAAAGGAGGTCAAAGGATTCAATCAAGTCTTTGTGGATTAACAGAATATATTTGTACAGATTATAATGTAATTAGTAAAAAATATAGATGATTTATATACCTTGATACATCGAGTAGTTTTTTATGTCGTTTTTGATGAATGTTGAATGATGTGGTGAGAAATTCAGAGCCTGAAACTCTGATTTCTCCCTTGAAATATGATAGATTTACTTTAATTGGAATTAGGTTCTATCAGAGTCATTAACAACGAAAAATTGCCAGGAAAATAAGTTACTTAGCCAATCAAAAGCAATGGTGAAAGTGTTCTTCGAAAGCACAGGAAGAGCTTTCTAGTAATATTATGCTTAGTCACTCAAAAAAGTTAAAATTCTCTGCAAGCTAATTGCGTTAAGAATAAGCTTTTGGAGGAAAATTACCTAAGATGCTATAGAAACAAAAGCATAGAACCCCTAAAAACATATCACTATATATGTAAGATACGAGAGATTCTCAAGTATACTTGCCAGAAAAGATCTTTTGCATCTACACCAACTCCGTGAGCTTTAACCTAAAAATTATAGAATGAGAATGTTCAATCAATAGTATGTGTTAAAAATAAAGTAGAAGAAACCCTTGTCTACCCATTTTCCTTTCTTTCAACTACTCATCTGATATACTCAGTTGATCTAACTACTTCCTTGCACAAAAACAAGATTTAGTCTTTCCATATTAACCACCAAAAATGGTTAATTTGTGGTTATCATAAACCAGCTCTACTGAAATAGAATACATTTCCAACAAATTCATGTGCATTGAGGTAGTTGTGACGCCCCAAAAAGTCAATTTTATGTGATATGTGGCCAGATATCAACCAGATCGCCCCAACCCACAATCATATAGTCTGCAGTGAGGTTCAACCGATCATGATTGAGTCGCTTACTTATCTGATAGGGTTCCTCAGCATACTTAATCATTTCTAGCGCATTCGTTTAAGTGAATAAACCCATTTTTATGCATTTAACGGTTTCATCTTATTTATAAACAGGTGCTATTACAACATTATTTGATACAAGACTATATATATCACACTGAAACTCGACCAACAACCCATTTCTACATCATCCCTTCCTTCCCCTCCTTGGTCCTGCCCATAGCTTAGCCATTTAAGTTCTTTCCATTGGAAACGTTCTCACCTACATTCAAACATGAATGCATAAGCACAATTCAAACTTAGTGAGCGGAATCATTCCATCATGGGTCCAACAAGGATTCATATCCAACATTCAATTCAATCCAGTCATAACATTGTTTAGTCCGTGAGAGCACCCAGTTTTTGCTTTGATCCATTCATGACTCGCTGCTTAACCAGCCATCAAGCATGATCCATGATCAGACTACGGTTCACACCAGACCACTCATGTACCCAACAATGGTACAATATGAGCAAGACAAGCAATAATCGTGACAATTCTACCCAATTCATACTTAAAAATCTATGTTAGGACCGACCCAAGTTAGATCCATAGTCAACCACTCACCTTAGCCAAACTTCTAGCTAACATCTCTTGACGCTTGTGGGTTCGAACTGTTCAGTCTGAAAATAAGGGTAATACTTTCTCAAACAAACTCAAGCTTCTAAAAATCTTTGATTGAAAACACTTAGAGTTTTCTTTCTGATTTTTACTAACTTTTCGTAATCCTTCTAAGTGACAAGAATGAAGCTTATTTATAGGATCCAATGCTTCCTTTACCTTTGGGTTTTCTTAAGAAACTTAGCCCAATGATTTTTTTTAGAAGATTACACGTGAGGTGCTTAGTTAACTTAGTGGGCAGCGAAGCTACTCAGCTGCCTACTTCTCACACTCAAAGCTACTCATGCAGCTGCAAGTTGATGCAACTATTTGGCTACTTACTCGGACTAGCTCATGCAGCTACTTGGTTACGCAGCTATATGTCTTCTAACCGGACTGCTCACATACCTAAGTGCATAGTTCCCACCCGTACCAGCTCGTGTAGATGCTTGTCCACAGAGCTAGAGACTTCTCTTCTAGTACCTAACTTAGTTTTGGACTAATTTACTCAATCGTTTGAATTCCCTTGCCCAAGTCGACTTAACTTGGTCTTTCAATTAATCCGTCTATAACAAACTCGGCCAGAACTAATTCTGAATGGATTCCCTTGGCTAACTGACCTATATGTTCCCTTTGGTTTGACCACCCACCTTCTTGCGACTTGTCCAGAATCACCTGAAATTGTTTGCGGAATGCAGGTGTGATAGGAGTTAGACTACGAAAACTCAAGGTAAGCTTAGATAACTCTTATTTTTGATGAGAAGAAGAATTACACAATTGCCTGAATGCCTAAAAGAACTCATGGCCTCTCCTTTATAGAAAAGGAAAGGAAATAACATAAAAGGAAATAACGAAGAAAAGGAAATAACAAAAAAATAAATTATCCTTAAGTATGCTAACTAATCATAATCACTCAATCATTAAGTTTGTGGTGAATTGATTAACGGTTCTAATCTTGAACTCTCCTATGACAAACATAAGCTTTCTAGGGCATATCAACTACCCGCCGGTTCGAACACAGCTTCTCACCAAGCTGGAATGTAGAGAACTGACGCACAAAATCTTGCATTTCCATCCAGCTATTCTCGTGGCTGGGTAACCCATCTCATTCAAGCAGCACCTCTAAGTTTCGCATTGTGTTGTACTGTGTATTAATTACATCTTTTGGAACAAGTACATATTCGGCAACTTCATTCAAAGAAGTAGGCAAAGGATTGACCTTATGATGCATTCCTAACTGGTTTTAGTAACGACACATGAAAGATTGGATGAATCCGGAAGGAAGAAGGTAGTAAGAGGTGATATGCAACTGTGCCAATATGCTCAGCGACCTCAAAGGGACCACAAAAACGAGCAGCTAATTTCTAACATACTCGTTTGGTGACGGATTGTTGATGATATTCGAAACTTTAAGAACACAAACTCACCCACTTTAAATTCTAAATCCATTCGATGTTTATCGACTGCATTCTTTATAATGTCTTGAGCTCAATGTAAGTAATGCTTGACTTCAAACAACGTCAAATCCCTTTCTTGTAATGCCTCTCCAATTCAATATTTTTCGTAGAACCCAATTCAAATGGCAAAAGAGCATGAGGCTCACGACCGTACACTACCTTGAAGGGTGTGGTACAAAGAGCTGAATGAAATGAAGTGTTGTACCAAAACTCAGCCCAGTGAAGAAAGGATTACCATTTTCGAGGAAGAGCAGAAGTGAAACACCGTAGATACGTCTCCAAGGTTCTATTTACCACTTTGGTTTGGCCATCTGATTCCGGATGATAAGCTGTAGAGAACTTGAGCTAAGCGATGACATTCTCTCCAAAAATTGCTTTGAAACAACTTGTCACGATCGGAAACAATAGATTTGGGTACTCCATGAAGTCGAATGATCTCTTTAGTGAACTGGAAAGCGACATCAGTAGTAGTAAATGGGTGTTTCAATCCAATGAAATGGTCATATTTGCTTAAATGATCAACAAGAACCAAAATAACGTTGAAACCACCAGACAAAGGAAGTCCCTCAATAAAATCCAGGGATATGTGAGACCAAATTTTATCCGGCATTGGAAGAGGATGCAACAACCCCGTGGGATTCAATGTACTATATTTGTGAGTTTGACAAGTAGTACACTCGGCAATGTATTGTTCCACAGCAGCTTTCATTCTTCTCCAATGAAATTGCATTTGTTAACGCTTTAACGTCTTCAAAACACCAGCATGACCACCAATCAATGAGTCATGACTTTCAGCAAGGAGCAGTGTAATAAAAGAAGAAGTCTGAGGTAAAAATAATCTGCCTTTGTAAAACAGGTGATTGTCCTTGATAGAGTAAGTAAAATCAGAGAGTTCCTTTGAGTTATCCTAATCCAACAATTGCTTAATTTATGGACTAGCTTCAGTTTCTTGATATAACTTCTGCAAATCAAGAGACTGTGGAAATGAAAGCACCAATAACGAAGTGGGTCTAGTGGGTTCTGCCTGAAGCATACTCCTAGAAATGCCATCAGTTGGCTTGTTTTCAATCCCAGGTTTGTATTTAATAGTAAAATCATAAATCAGAAGCTTCTTAATCCAATGTTGATGATAGTCCATAGAAAGTTCATGTTGTTCCAAGAGAAATTTTAGGCTCTTTTGATCGGTTTGGACAATGAATCTACAGCCATATAGATAGTGTTTCCACGTGAGGACAGCCATGACAATAGCCATCAATTCTCGTTCATAGATAGGTTTAAGTCGTTCTCTGTCTGTAAAGGTGTGACCAAAATAAGCAATCAGATTATTTAACTTCATCAAGACTGCACCAAGACCACTTCTCGAAGCATCTGATTCGACAATAAATTGATCAGAAAAATCTGGTAACATTAATACTGGAGCTTCAACCATAGCCCGCTTCAACGCATCAAATGCAAAACTGAGCTTCCAAACTCCAAACAAATGCATCTTTCTTGAGTAAAGCGATAAGAGATATGGCAATGGACCTGTATTGCCTTATAAATCAACGATAATAGCCGGTTAAGCCTAAGGAACCTCTTCAAGCTTTCATATTACGAGGAGTAGGCCAAAAGAATAGCTGCTGTTTTGCTAGGATCGGTAGTCACACCCTCCGACGAAATAATATGACCCAAATACTCAATACTATCTTGAACAAACGAGCATTTCTTTTGATTTCCAAACAATTGCTGAGCCTCTAAAACCTGAAAAACATGTTCAAGATGTTAAACGTGTTGTTCAAAGGAAGAATTGTATACAAGAATATCATCAAAGAAGATCAACACAAAGCGGCGCAGAAAAGGTTGGAATATCTCGTTCATCAGACTTTGAAAAGTCTCCGGAGCGTTAGTCAAGCCGAAAGGCATCGCCACAAATTCATAGTGAGCGTCAACCGTTCTTAATACAGTTTTTTCGATATCACACTCTCTCATGTGTATTTGATGATAATCCGAACGAATATCAATTTTAGAAAACACACAAGATCCTTTAAGTTCATCCAATTTCTGACATACTCGTTTGATGATGGAATGTTGACGATATGGACGCAACTTTTAAGAACACAAACTCACCCACTTTGAATTCTAGATCCCTTCAATGTTTATCGGCTGCATTCTTCATAATGTCTTGGGCTCTGTGTAAGTAATTCTTGACTTTGGGCAACATCAAATCCCTTTCTTTTAATGCCCTTTCCAATTTGAAATTTATCGTAGAACCCATTCAAATGGCAAAATAGCAGGAGGGTCACGACAGTACACTACCTTGAAGGGTGTGGTACAAAGAGCTGAATGAAATGAAGTATTGTACCAAAACTCAGCCCAGTGAAGAAAGGAATACCATTTTCGAGGATGAGCAGAAGTGAAACACCGCAGATACATCTCCAAGGTTCTATTTTACCACTTCGATTTGGCCATCTGATTCCGAATGATAAGTTTTAGAGAACCTAAGTTTGCTATGAGCTAAGCGATGACATTCTCTCCAAAAATTGCTTTGAAACAACATGTCACGATCGGAAACAATAGATTCGGGTACTCCATGAAGTTGAATGATCTCTTTAGTGAACTAGAAAGTGACATCCACAGCATTAAATGTGTGTTTCAATCCAATGCATTGGTCATATTTGCTTAAATGATCAATGACAACCAAAATAACGTTGACACCACCAGAAAAAGGAAGTCCCTCAATAAAATCCATGGATATGTGAGACCAAATTTGATCCAGTATTGGAAAGGCTGCAACAACCCTGCGGGATTCAATGTACTATATTTGTGAGTTTGACAAGTAGTGCACTCGGCAATGTATTGTTCCACAGCAGCTTTCATTCCTCTCCAATGCAATTGCATTTGTAAATGCTTTAATGTCTTCAAAACACCAGCATGACCACCAATCAACGAGTCATGACTTTCAGCAAGGAGCAGTGGAATAAAAGAAGAAGATTGATGTAAAAATAATCTGCCTTTGTAAAACAGGTGATTGTCCTTGACAGAGTAAGTCGAATCAGAGTGTTGCTTTGAGTTAACCTGATCCAGCAACTGCTTAATTTCTGGACTGGTTTCAATTTTTTTGATATAACTTCTGTATATCAAGAGACTGTAGAAATTAAAGGGCCAATAACGAAGTAGGTCTAGTGGTTTTTGCCTGAAGCATACTCCTAGAAAGGCCATCAGCTGCCTTGTTTTCAATCTCAGGTTTGTATTCGATAGTAAAATCATAAATCAGAAGCTTCTTAAGCCAATGTTGATAGTCCATAGAAACTTCACATTGTTCCAAGAGAAACTTAAGGCTCTTTTGATCGGTTCGGAAAATGAATATGTGGCCATATAGATAATGTTTCCACGTGAGGACGGCCATGACAATAGCCATCCATTCACGTTCATAGATAGGCTTAAGTCGTTCTCTATCTGTAAAGGCGTGACTGAAATAAGCAATCAAATTATTTAACTACATCAAGACTGCACCGAAACCACGTCCCAAGGCAACTGATTCGACGATAAATTGATCAGAGAAATCTGGTAACATTAATACTGGAGCTTCAATCATATCCTTCTTCAACGAATCAAATGCAAACTGAGCTTCCGAACTCCAAACAGATGCATTTGTCTTCAGTAAAGTGGTAAGAGGTTTGGCAATGGACCCATAATGCCTTACAAATCGACAGTAATAGCCGGTTCAGCCTAAGAAACCTATTAAATCTTTAATATTACAAGGAGTAGGCCAAGAAAGCATAGCAACTGTTTTGCTAGGATCAGTATCCATGCCCTCCGCCGAAATAATATGACCCAAATACTCAATACTCTCTTGAACAAACGAGCATCTCTTTTGATTTGCAAACAAATGCTGAGCCTCTAAAACCTGAAAAACCTGTTCAAGATGTTGAATGTGCTGGTCAAAGGAAGAACTGTATACAAGAATATCATCAAAGAAGATCAACACAAAGCGGCGCATAAAAGGTTGGAATATCTTGTTCATTAGACTTTGAAATGTCGCTGGAGCGTTAGTCAAGCCAAAAGCCATAACCACAAATTCATAGTGGCCTTCAACCGTTCTGAATGTTATTTTTTTGATATCACACTCTCTCATGCGTATTTGATGATAACCCGAATGAAGATCAATTTTAGAAAACACAGAAGATCCTTTAAGTTCATCCAAAAGTTGATCAATGACTGGAATGAGGAATTTGCCAGGGATGGTAATACAATTTAGTGCTCGATAATCGGCACATAAACGCCAATTATTGTCCTTCTTGGACACCAATAACATAGGACTAGAAAAAGGGCTACAGCTTTGGCGAATGATGCCTGATGCTAACAAGCTCTATACCTGACGTTCCATCTTTTCTTTTTGTGTGTGTGGGTATCTATAAGGTCGGATACTCATTGCCGTTGTCCCCAGTAAGAGATTGATTGCATGTTCTCGGCCCCACATAGGAGCAAGCGACTATGGTTCCTGAAATATGGCGGTAGAACGCTGCAACAACTTCTGAATCCAAGTTGGTAAACAAGATGTTGATTTAACAAAATCAATAGAGACCACACATTCCTCCGACAATAAGAGGAACGAATTGGTAGTAGCACCATGCAGAGGGAGAGATGAATCATGTAAAGAAGGATCTCCGTGCCAAGTAACTTGCTGACCCTTATATGTGAAGGCAAGCATTTGGTTGTCAAAATCACATCAGCCAATACCTAGAGTCTGTAACCATTGAATGCCCAAAATGATATTTGCACTTCCCAGCTCCAAGGAGATGAAATCTGCTTCAAACTTGACATTGTCTAACGAAAAACTGACACCACGACAGATTCCATAACTCTTCACAGTAACCTTATTACCCAACAAGACATTGCAGTTAGGAAGAAATCGAGACTTCAGTCTTGTCTGTTTCACTTTTTAAGGAGTGATGAAAGCGTAGCTCCACTATCAAGCATCACAATGACCTCCGTTTTACCAATAAGGCCACACAATTTTGTTGTTCGTGGTGATTCTTCTCCAAGAAAGGCACTAAGTTAAAGATGACAATATTGTGGCTATAAAAGAATTTCTTCACCGGACACTTCATCACTATGGCCATTGTCAAAAAGTACCTCACAATCGTGTACCATAAGCATAACTTGTAATTCGCTTTTCGAACATTTGTGGCTTGGCTCCTATGGTCCATCGCATTTGAAACATAACTTGTTCTTTTGCTTTTTGTCATACTCAGCCTGAGACAAATTTCGTCGACCCCTATTCTTAGTTGACATGGAGGAAGTAGTTCGAGGAGCACCACAATCCCCAATCAAATTTTTCTGTGATGTGTTCTTCCAACTAGACGAATCAGAAACAATATGCTTGGTACGAAAATGACCACAAATGAGAGGTTGAGAAACTTGATCATGAGTTAATAACACATCACTTATAATTTGTGCCATTACATCAGGAGCCATGTCCAAAACTAAACTAATCATCTCGACTAAAGTCTAAGGTTTTAACAACCTGATCAATGTCTGCAATGTTGGTTTAAGACCCTTCTTAAACACAGCAATAAGATGTTTATCCGACAAATATGTCATTGGAGCTGATAAGCGCTGAAATTCTTCAACATATGCTTAAACAGATCCACATGTATGAGGTTAAAGAGACGATCAACTGGTAATACACTTCGCACTTTGACCAAAACGTAGTAAAAACTTTGATCTGAAATTGTCCTAGTCCCCAAACGGAGCACGACTAACTTCTCAAGCAAACCAACTTAATAATTGTCAAGACAGACCCAAATAAACCAGATCAAATTTTTGAGCAGTAGAATACTTGCCCAAGGAAAAAACGTTGAACCATACTCAACCAGGTGCGAGAATCTGAACCATCAAAAACCGGAAGTTCAAGTTTACAAAGCATATTGTCTCTATTAGCCAATGCAGAAGAGACACCATCAATATCCTGATCAGCAACCTTTACTGAAGTAGAAGGAGCAGAAACATGTAGTTGTGGGCTAGGAATAGAGTGTAAATCATTAACAACATTAGAAGTCTGTACTATCTGCTCCTCGAGATGTTTTTAACGCAGAGCAATTGAATAATTTCTGCTAGCTGTGTACTCATCGCGTCAAATTAGCTCTCCGATTTCTTCTCTGAATATCGTAACCTATCATCAAACCCATCCATTCGCTGTTCAACTCTAGACATCCGAGATAGCATCTCTCCATCCATGACCATGTGTGTAGATCGTGCGTGAACAGGCATTGAAGTCGGCCCACCGCACCAATTAGTAGGAGTTAGACTACGAAAACTCAAGGAAAATTTAGATAACTCTTATTATTGATAAGAAGAAGAATTATACAATTGCATAAATGCCTAAAACAACTTATGGCCTCTCCTTTTATAGAAAAGGAAAGGAAATAACAGAAGAAAAAAATAACAAAGAGAAGGAAATAACGAATAAAATGAAATAACAGAAAAGTAAATTATCCTTTAGTAAACTAACTAATCATAATTGTTCAATCATTAAGCTTGTGGTGAATTGGTTAACGGTTCTCATTTTGAACTCTCCTATGACAAACATAAACTTTCCACGGCATATCAGAGTGTTATAATCTCCTCCACCTAAAGGAGATTTGTCCTCGAATCTAGGATTTAACCATACTGACAACCTATTTCTCAAACCATTTGGGAAACTTTTCCTTCATCAAGACTTCTGGTTCCTAAGTTATCTCTTTTCTCCATCACAATCCTATTCCTCTTGGATCATTCTGATCTTTTTCCTACGATCCGCCTTGATTTTTTGATCTATGATCCGGACAGGTCTAAAAAAATTTTCCTTAAATCCTTTGGGGTCGAACATCACTTGTTCCCCACTACCAATGCATTTCCTTAGCATGGATACATGAAAAATGTTGTGGAACGCTTCCAATTCTAACGGTAGTTCTACCTTTTACGCAACCGGTACAATCCTTTCCGGAATCCTATACAGATCCATGTACCTCAGACTTAACTTGGCCGATCAAGATAATCATTCCTTGCCTTTATATGTGACTGTCTTGATGTAGACCAAATCGTGTACTGCAAATTATCTTCTGCAACTTGGACACCCAGCTGCAGTTTTGTCTTCTGCAAATTGAAGTCAAGGCAAGCAATCTCTGCTGGAGACACTCATAATGGCATCTCTTGGGCAGCACATCCAGTATTGACTGCGTATCCATTCAAGAGATAGCTATCTCTCTCACTTTGTCCATGAGCTTTCAGAATATTGATACCCTACATTTGAGGTAACCAGACAATTTTAAGCAAAAAATAACATTCTCACTACAAATCTTATGTTTCACACTTTGAAAGAGGAGCATAAAATGACCTTGATAGGGTATTTGATCTCCCCTTGCTGATTTGTCATCTTTACCGATAAAACGGCATCCATTACCTTCAAAAAAAACAAGATTATAACAGTTCAGGGTATTGCTGCAAATAACATCCAATTTCAAACAATAAATAGGAAAAGGAACAGGCGTAAATAGAAATGAACTCTCACCCGAATCAACCGAATAAACGTAAGAATTAACAACAGAAATATGTAAGAAAAATGTTTTAGTTAGAAATTATGCACTTCCATGCGAATGCAAAATAAGGAGAACTGGAAGCATACCAAATTGGCAAAGCAGTCGGTGTCACCAGATATCAGTTTGGAGGACATGCTCGTTTTAGCACAGTTTATCAATGGAACTTTCCCAAGTTTTTCAACCTATTGAAAAAAAAAAGTAATTACTTGAAGGCATCAGAGACAGCCACCATGGTGATCTTATCCACCTATACTGACACAAGAAGTTGTGTAAAAAAGACCATATGCATTGCACGACATAGAGTAAAGTCTTTCCCAAGTATTGTATCTCGTTCAGAATGTAGAAGCCTTAGGTCAAAGGCGAAAATTTAGACCAATACAACAGCACTAACCTTTGTCACCAACTTCTCGTCTCTGTATTTGCAAGATTCTCTCATCGCTAACTGTCAACAGGAAAGCAAGACTATGAACACAGTCGAAACACTTGAGTAATGCAGGTCATTACATATGAAATTAGTGTCGCAGCCTACCCTGTATCCACTGATTATTGATATTGGATGAATTTTGTTCCTTACCAAATCATTTGTCCTCTGCAAATATAAGAAGCATAAGGCAATTAATCATCAAGTAGTTACCATGTGAAAAATCTACACAGCTCTGTCAAAACGAGAACAACAAAATCAATAATAATAATAATCAAATTAACCTTCAGCAATTCAACAGCTACAATAACTTCTGATTTAGTCCCATCACCAACTTCTCTATCCTGTGAAGTTCAGCTAACTCCACAAGAAACCCAACTCACTCGGCCCACCACGCAAGATCGAGAGGCCCAAGAATGTTTTGGGTCTGAGTCATCGTCTTTGGCCCGTTTGGAGCTGGGATCATGGGCCGGATCTAAGCCCTATCAGGTCACCATCTCTAGAATGTACGACATTCTCCAATAAAAGGATAGCCGAATCGTCAGCAGAAGGGATAAGTACTGTTCACCTAGATTATTTTCTAGAACACTCGTAAAACTATTGTACCGACCCGAGCTCAAAACTCACCTTTTTTACTGAATAATAAATACATGAATTCGCCTTGTTACACTCTGGTCGATGTTTTTCGTTACTTAAAATAAACGAAGTCTTTCGCTTATTCTCAAAAGTATCGTACCAAAGCGAGTACAAACGATTGGTGATCAAGAGAACAAAAAATGACCGACCAAAGCTCGTCAGCAGGGAGCAAAAAAATCCCTCCTGGACATATAAAATGGGTCCACCGGCCCCGAAAGCATCCCCGACAACACCAAAAACTATAACAAACCAACACCACGCACAGAACCGAGCAGGAAAATAATAACGACAAAGCGTTAAGCGCATAAAGGGTTCAACGCATCAAATTTGCTCTTCGCTCTAATAGAGCGAATGGAGAATGCAACAAATAGCTCCGACCAGACCTCCGAGATGGTGTCCCAATTGCGAGCCGAGCTCAGCAGAGACGTTGCCACCACTAGATGTCCTCAATCTCCATCTCGTCTACAAATGAAACTATTCAACAGTCCTTCTGAGCCTCATCAAAATAGAAGTCACATGGGCGCATCCGAGTCTCCAATACTCCTGACGCTTGAACTTGATGACCCAAGGGACAAAAACAACAAAGGAAAGCAAGCATCCACATACGCGGTCGACACCGCCGATGATAAATCTCAATGACCTTGGATCCCAGCCAACAAATGGTACAGAGATGCATCGCGAGACAAGAACTCTTATTGCGACTACCATAAATAAATGGGAAATGCAACGTCCCCGTGCTTCTGACTGAAAGAATTGCTCTTGACAAAATTTGAGAGAGGCGACGTCAAATTCTTTGAACGTGAGTTACCGCACTCAGATCGCGATTCATCTGGAAGCCAAAGCTCACAAAGTCGTGCTGACGACACGACAGGCGATGAAGAACCACCGCCAAAACGCGCAGATTGCTAGGAACTCCCACCACCACCTCCCCAAACAATGGTAATGATCATGGGGAGCTTGAAGGAAGGAAAGGACTCAGTGCGGGCAATAAAGGTCCACGAGCACAAAGCTGAGACAGTCTGTGTAAAAGCCAAAGAAAAATGCTCGACTTCACTCTGCGTCTTAGTACAAACCACCCATTGGTTTCACTAATGCGGACGCCGACGCTGGAAGGGTCCAACACCCGCATGACGACCCCATCGTCGTCACTTTACAAATAGCAGACTGCTACGTGACACGCATCATTGTCGATACAGGGAGCACGGTAAACCTAATCTTCAAAGAAGCGTTAGACAAACTCGCGATGCCAGACGAGGAAACAAAGTTCACAACAACAATCCGACCACTCACTGGGTTTGACAGAAATTTGCTGCTGGCCGACGGCACAGTTAAACTTCCAATTCTTTTAGCCGGAATGACCAGGTGGGTTAGGCTCCTCGTTGTTGACCAACCCACCATTTACAATATGATCCTGGAAACCCCCTGGACCAACGCAATGAAGGCAATGGTCTCAACTTACCACTTGTGTGTTAAATTCCCAACCGACTGAGGAATCTACACGCTACACAAAAACTAGTGGATGGCCAGAACATGTTTCATTACTGAACACAAACTCAAAAAGTCAGTCGGGCGTTCCTGCATGATCGCAAGTGAGGGGATCACAGGGGACCTCCCTTGGAAAATACTGCAAGATAATCCTAGAATGGAAACAACGAAATTGATCAGGCTAGATGCAAACAAACCAGACCGAAGTGTCAAAATTGGGCGTGAGTTATCCATGACTCTATGCAATGAGTTAATCTCCATCCTCGAGAATAATCAGTCAACATTCACATGAAGTACTGAAGACATACCAAGTATAGACCCAAAAATAATCACTCGTGAGTTAAACGTCAACCCTACTTACAAACCGATCAAGTAGAAGAGAAGGAAGCTCGGACCAAAACGCTCTCAAGCGGTAAATAATGAAGTAGACCACCTGACCAAGGTGGGCTTTATCACCGAAGTCAAGTACCTAGAGAGGTTGGCTAATCCTATCGTTGTTAGGAAAAAAAGTGGCAATTGGCGAGTTTGCGCGGATTTTACTGACCTAAATAAAGCTTGCCCAAAGGATAGCTTCCCACTACCGCACATTAACCGGCTCGTTGAGTCAACAACATGAAACAAGCTGATGTCTTTCATGGATGCTTTCTCGGGATACAACCAAATAAAAATGAACGCAGCTGACCAGGAAAAAATCGCCTTTATCCCGGACCGCGGCACTTATTGTTATAAGGTCATGCCATTCGGACACAAAAATGTCGGGACCACATACCAAAGGCTCGTGAATAAATTGTTCGTAAGACAGCTCAGGCAGACAATAGAAGTTTACATCAACGACATGCTCATCAAATCTCATAATGTCGAGACCCATGTCATGGACCTCACCAAATGCTACGACGTCCTTAACACCTATCAGATGAAGCTCAACCCGTCTAAATGCACTTTTGGCGTCACTTCAGAGGAGTTCCTCGGCTACATTGTATCTCAGAGAGGAAAAGAAGCAACCCCCAAGCAGATAGTCGCGGTTCTGGACATGCACACCCTGAAAAATACAAGAGAGGTCCAAAGATTGACGGGGCGGATCGCTGCACTAAATCATTTCGTGTCACACTCAACGGATAGGTACTTACTATTTTACCAACTCTTGCGAGGGAATAAGCACTTCATTAGGTATAAGGACTGCGAAGAAGCTTTCTAGCAACTGAAAACATATCAGGCCACGGCTCCTATCTTAGCTAGGCCAGAGACCGGGGAAACCTTCTACTTGTACATCGCAGTTACCGCCACCGTGGTCAGTGGAGTACTTGTCAAAGAAGACCGCGGTGATCAAAAACCTAGCTTTTATGTGAGCAAGGCGTTGGACCAGATACACTTCAACAGAAAAGCTAGCGTTGGCAGTAGTAACCGCGGTGCAAAAACTGTGTCCGTATTTTTAATCACTCTTAGTTATCGTCTTAACCAACTTCCCACTCAGAACGATCCTCCACAGCCCTAGCCAGTCTGGGCGGTTAACTATATGGGTCGTAAAACTAAGTGAATATGACATCGAGTATAAGGGACGAACCAGCGCAAAGTCTCAGGTATTAGCATACTTCATCATAGAACTGGCCTCGACACCGCAAAATAAAAATGCAGCAGAACAAACAAATCGATGGACTTTATACACCAACGGCTTAGCATCTTGTCACGGTTCGGGCGTCGGAATCCACCTCGAATCTCCGAAAAGAGAACTTCTAGAACAATCATTTCAGCTTGCCTTCCTAGCATAAAATAACGAAGCCGAATATGAGGCCTTGTTCGCCGGTCTATGTCTCGCAAAAGGACTTGGCATGTAACACGTACTAGCCTTGGTAGATTCGCAGCTCATTGCCAACCAGCATAATGGAGAATACGTGGCCAAGTGTGAAAGAATATCCGCATATTTAAAATTAGTCAAAGATATCGCCAAAGAATTCTCTACGTTTGAGCTCGTCAAAATTCCCCGTGGCGATAACACCTCTGCCAACGCCTTAGCAGCTCTAGCCTCCACGACCAATCCTACGCAATGCAGAGTCATTCCTGTTGACTGTATCGAGCACCCAAGTATCAAACAGACCAAGGATCAATGTCTTGTCATCGACGAGGTTGAATTTTCGATGAAGCCGACAAGTCCAAAAATTCTCAGAAGAGCGCTGAGAGCAGCACGGATTGGAGAGCAAAAATTAAAGCATATATCACAAACGGTGAGGCCCCCTCGGACAAATGGGATGCTTGGTCCCTATACACAGAGATAAATGGAAATTTGTACCGACGAGCTGCTAACAGAATATTACTCAATTGTACTAACAATGAAGAAGCCCAGCGAGTCATAGCTGAAGTCCACGAAGGAGCATGTGGTAATCACTTGAGAAGACAAACACTTGTCCATAAAGTATAAAGCATGGGACACTATTGCCCAACCATGATCGCTGACTGCGAAAAGTACGCTAAATCATGCGAAAAATACTAGAGACACGCACTGTTCATATACGCACCAGCTGAGGAACTAACCTCATCAATAGTATCATACCCATTCATGCGACGGGCTATGGACATAGTTGGACCTCTACCCATGTCAAGGCAAAAATATTTCCTCCTCGTCATGACAGATTACTTCACCAAGTGGGTTGAGGTTGACTCGCTCGCCACGATAAAAGAGGCCAACGTACAAAAATTTGTCTGGAAGAACATCATTTTTTGTTACAGACTGCCCTACAAGACCGTCACTGACAACGGGACACAGTTCACCTCGTCAAAATTTGAAGGATTTTACGCACAATGCAAAATTTTCCTTAGCAAAAGCACCCTTAGAAATCCACAAGGAAACGGACAGGATGAGTCCACAAACAAAATAATCATCGAAGACCTTAAAAAGTGCTTTGATGGAAAGAAGGGACACTGGTCTGACGAACTCGACGGTGTCTTGTGGTCATACCAAACAACGCCCCAAAGGGAAACGGGCTTAACACCATTCTCCTTGTTGCATGGAATAGAGGCAATGGTCCTGACCGAGGTAAATGTACAAAGTATCTGCCGATAGGTTTTCACACTCAACGAAGAGCTCAATCAAGAGAATATCTATGACAAATTTGACGATCTCGAAGAAGTTTGCGACGCAACGCGACTCAAGATCCACCAGCACCAACAACACGTGGCTAAGTATTATAATAAAAAGGTCAGGCAACGAAGATTTGCAGAGGGCGACCTCGTCATGCATCAAGTATTCAAGAATACGACAGAGCTAAATGCAGGGAAACTTGGCGCTAACTAGGAAGGCCCGTATATCATCTCGAAAGTAGTAAAACCTGTGGTCTATGAACTTGGGATGATGTCCGGAGAGATGATTCCAAAAAGTTGGAACGTGACCAACCTCAAAGGTTTCTATTACTAAGCCTAGAGCCGCAAACGACAAGGCAACTCTTCAATAAACACCAATGATGACACCAACCAAGAGCGCTTCTTGGTAAACTATCCTACTTAAATATCATGCATTTGTAACTAAGAACTACGTTCGGCTTGATCTCTACAAAGGGTACGTAGGCAACCTTCGGGTGCGGCTATAATATAACTTACCGCCTTGTCTAAATTATCGCCTCGAAAGTAAAAAAAAAGAGAGAGGGAATCACCAACTCAAAATATAAGATGAACACCTTCACCAGCTATACACGGTAAACCGAACCATAATTCTGTTCCTACAAAGCTTAAATTAAAGCCAAGCACCCCACTCGCAAAAGGCACCATGGGGTAAGCCGAACCACAGTTTCGTACCCACGCCGTAAAGCCGAGCATAAAACTTGCCTCGAACACCTGGGGTAAGCCAGGCAACGAGCCCACTCCGATAAAAGGTATCGAGCATAATAGACAAACAAAAGATTCCATTTAAAATTTTCCAAGTTGTACAAAACATCAAGGACATCTACGGTACAAATAAATCACCGAAGAGATCTAAAGAAAAGAAAGACAAGAAACAACAAAAGACAGAGACTAAATCTCATGAGTGTTCTCACTTCCCCCAACTGATGAAGGGCATCAGATATCCAGTCTTCGGCAGTCCGATACTTCTTTTTGTACTTACTCAGCTCACGAACCAGCCAACTATTGTCACGCTCAGCAGCATGGCCCTCGTACTTCTCACCAAGAAGGATGAGATTACAGAAAACCTACAAGAGCAAACTGTCAAAAACATATGAGGTCAAGAAAGAAAAAAGGATCGACAAAGACAAGAAGCTTACCTGTGCCAAAAGGGCCGCGGTATCAGTCACAAGTTCGCCTTCTAGCATGGTCTCCGGCCTTGGCATACCGCGCACTGAACCCTTAGTCTTATAAAGAAACTATGTGCTCATTACACGGTCAGAACCAAGAGGCTCCATTCCACAGAACTTATAAGAAAAGTTGTAGCTGGACGCCCCCTTCACGTGAACCACCTTTTTGGCCCGAGCACTTGAGCCTTCTCCCTGAAACAGACGCTTCGACATCTTCTTACGTAAAGCAGCATCCTCGCCCCATACCGAGGCAGATGTAGAATGCCACAGAGAAGCTGTTGCCGAAGGCCTTGGCGAGGGAACAATCAAGGCATTATTTGGATCCGCAAAGACAGACACAGACCCATGCCCCGCCTCATCATTATTCTGCCTATCACCAACAACCATTTCTCGGCCCGGTTCCTCATCGTCATGACCAAGTATGGCCAGCAACAAGGCAAAAATTTCCCCACAATTTGGAAATGGCTAGCACCTTGACATTCTTGCTCTAGGGACTGCACAAAACCACCGAAGTCGGAAAAAAAATGAGGATGGTCCTGGCCTTTACCTTCTCTAACACTCTTTAAATTCCGCCTTACTTTTAAGGAATGGACGTCCAGCCATCGAGCAGCACTGAGTTGCTTGATTCTTTGAACGTCGTAAAAGAAATACGGAGGATACCTAGTGATTCCCGGAGGATGCAGAACTGACAAAAAGAAAAAGGAAATTTCAAGTTAGAAAAAATGATGAACAACGAGCCCACCTGGAGCAAAAAGGGATCCCTACCAGGATTGGGATTCCAGCAAGTATGGTAAAAACACAAAGAATTGATAACAGAGGTCCCATCTATCCGGACGAAGAAATAGTGGTCCTTCCACCCATTGATCTTGTTGGAAAAGCCATTAGAAATATCGAAGTCGTTCTTTGCTGAGACGTAGAAGGTCCCGTCCTTTTTTGGATTTACAGAAATCCTCGTTACTTCTTCAAAAAAATGAGTCGTCACATTCACCCCACACTCGGCCCCTAAAACCAAGTACACCATCATGTTCTTCAATGATGCCAGGGACAACTGCGTAAAGGCGAGCCGACGATGCACGCAATAGTTGACAAGCAACTGAGGCAGAGGAAACTGCATACCGCAGTCCTTGAAAAAATATTCATACACACAAAGGTAACCATCAGGCGGCGACCACGGTCTTTGAGTTGGACTTGGGACCTGAAAGCAGATCGGAGCGGTAATGAGGCATTTATTGATAATTCACCGTAGTTACTTTCTGGTAGTCCTCGTCAGAGGCCAATTAAGGGACTTGAGCCAACGCTGAGTCCAGTGATGAGCCTCAAGTACATCAGGACCGAGCTCGTCTGAGGCTACGGACTCGACATCAGAAGGGTTATCCACCACATCAATGATTTCGGGCCCCATATCTCTCAAGGGCTTGAAATTGTCGTCCAAAAAGGAATTTTTCAATCGTCATCTTTCGCCTCATCACCATTCGCCGGCTCGGCCTGACCAAAAGTCCCAGCCTCTTCAATATTGGCCTCATCACGATCAGTGGTCATATCATCCAACCGACTAGTGTTCACCTCGTCGTCTCCCTCAATGGTCGTCTTCCCAGAACGAGTAACGACCTCTACATTATCTCCAGTGCGGCCCTCGACGACAGTCCCTGGCACAAGAACAATATCATCACAAGGCAAAGCATCGGGCACATTGCTCCCCAGATCACCAACGCCAACATCATCATCCCTTAGTAGATTAGCTTTGACGTTCCTAGACAAAACTTCCACCTCGACATCTCTAGCTCGAGACTCGGCTTCAAACCCGATCACCAAATTCACTGTGCCATCATCCACAACCCTTAACTGATCGGAATCGGCACTCAACGAGAACGATCCAGAAATATTCCATGACAGCCCGCTATTGGACACTGAAGAATGGCAAGATAGACGATGCCTCGGCAAAATCAAAGAAATAAAATGGAAAAGAAGAGAGAAGAGAGAAAGTACCTGGAAAGATTAGCAAGCGAGGATGAAAGTGAGAAGGATGAAACTAAGTATGAAATTATATAGAGGAAGGGGATTCAGATATCGAAGAGACGCAATCATTAGACCTATCTGAGCCCTAAATCGGCGTGACGTTTTGCTTAATTGTGCATCAAATCACCAACAGTCGCCCAGCGAAGGGACGCTACGTGGATCAGCGTGCACCTCGTAAGAATGCTCAAAATAAGCGTGGTGACTCAATCGTCACCACACTTGAGGGAGGGCTATTGTTGGGGTTACCCAACTCACTCGGCCCACCAGGCAAGATCGACAGGCCCAAAAATGCTTTGGGTTTGGGTCATCATCTTCGGCCCGTTTGGACCATGGGCCGGATCTAGGCCCAAGCAGATCAGCGTCTCTAGAATGTATGATATTCCCCTATAAAAGGGTAGCGGAATCGTCAGCAGAAGGGATAAGTACTGTTCACCTGACTAATTTTCTAGAATACTCGTAAAACTATTGTACCGAGCCGAGCTTAAAATCACCCTCTTTGTTGAATAATAAATACACTAATTTGTCTCGTTACATTCTAGTCGATGTTTTTGGTTACTTAAAATAAACAAAATCTTTGGTTTATGCTCAAAAATACCATACCGAAGCAAGTACAAACAAGAAGCTATCACAACAAAAGACGACAAGCAGAAATCATGATATTTTATATATGTAAAAACTTATATTGATGATAGAAACTTCCGCATAAAGGTACAGTGATAAAAGTATGTATCAATCACCTTAGCAGCTGGATGCTTAAACTCCCAACATCATATCTCCTTCTACAAAATGTGTTCATCAATAGAAATAATGTGTTCATTATAATGTTAAACCAAAGCTCCGACGGTGCATGCGGATTCACGTCCATAGTTTATCCCTTTTACAGTTAAATCATTTGCTTCAAACTTCTTTTTATTATCAAGACATCAGTTGTGATGAAAAATGAAAAGCCTGTGAAAAACATCAGAGCACTTAAAAAGGTATTCTCTTATTTCGCTCAAATTCTCATAAGTGGAAATTAAGGCACCTGCATTTCCGCAATGGCAAGACGAGCCAGCGCTCAAGGAACAAAGAGTTGGCCAATAAGGCAAAACAAAGTTAATTTGATTTATAAGTAATAAATGTTTCACAGTACACAAGATTACTGCTACACTAAAACAGATCAACTTCAACAGCTTCTTCTAAAAACAGCTCAACTTGTATCCTTAGGTACCCGCAAGAAACTCACCAGCTCCCTGGCCCCTCATTCCCAGCTGCTGGCCTCCGGTTCAGGTAACGTATTACTGCATCCTCGACCCTGCAACATTTTTTGATACAGAAACGTATCACTAATCAGTGAAATTCTGCCTCCTTCACAACTCTAATACATATTTATCAAGTCAACAAAAGAGACTATAAACCAGATGATGAGCGTACCAAGGTTGGTTGAAGAAGTCTGATCGACGTTCTCTCTCAGCATTTCTACTGGCTTCTCCCGCTACAACCTTCAGATCTTTGCTCTGAGATTCGATCAGGGCATTTATAAATTCAACTGGAGATTGGCTGAACCCCAAGAAAAATGCCCTCCTCCTCCTATGCTCATGAATTTTCCTTATGGCTGCACATATTGCTTCATCACAGGCCTCAATCTCTTTGTTCTTCTCTGCGTTAGCCAACAAATTGTTCAAATCCCTTTGAATGGGGAAGGGTATGTCCACTAGCACATCGTAACATGCTGATATGGCCAAGTTATTTCCTGAAAGCTTGATTTTGTGTTCTAGGTGAATAGGTGGTGGAGGTGACAAATGATGAGATATCTTCTGAGAGACCATTGTGAATTTCATTTTTTCTTCCCCAAAAACTTTTAGAAGTGCAGCATCACAGTTGAAAAAAGAAGGGTCATTTGGATTCTGTAATTTTCTCGCCTTAACATAATGCCATATTGCAGCGATGATTCTTGGACGGGTTTCAACTTCAATCCCAAGAACATCCATCAATGCAGAAGAAAGCTTGAACTTTTCAGGAACGTAGTTCATTTCCAACCGTATACTAGCTGCAAATTCCTGATTGCCTTTTCTCTTTATCTCAAAACCTTCAATGGGAGCAGGTGATCGAGCATTCTCCCATATGATCAGTGGGTTCTCAGGATACAGCCTCTGATCCAGGGAAACTGTTACCCTTTTGAAGAAAGACGAGAATTTGGGATGCAACGGGTTTGATTTTTGAACAAATCCTGGCTGATCCGGATCCACCCCATCTTCCAAGATCCTACCTATAATTTTAAGTGTCCATGTCGGTGGCTCAGCATTTGGATTCCCAGGAATTGTGTTGTTTTGGTTAGCATACGAGTTGAAAATGTAGATCCTAAGCGTTTTCTGTATGCAGGGAGGGTTTTTTAAGGCTTCCTGGATATCAACTTTCTTTCGAGTTAATGCAGCATCTACCCGAGACTCAAACTCCAGAAGTTGTGTGTACAAGGCAGACTCAGGTAAGATTGCTGCCACTCGCTCCTGCAATGACTTTTCAGGAAGCTTCTGTTTCTTTTTCCGTGCAGCAGGAGTTAACTCCATGGTTCTCATGGGAGAAATCGTGTTGTTACTCGCAGAGGCACCAGGTGGCCGCATTGGCGGTTTCTGCTGGAACCTCTTCATGTTTAAACTTCCGGGAGTCGTCAAAGAAGGCGAAGATGGACCTAACCCACCCATCCCCGGGGAACTTTGGGCTTGGTTCATGGTCATGCCTTGAGCTTGTAACTGAGCTTGCAGTTGCGCTTGAACTTTAGACTGTGCTTGCGCATGGGCTAGGGCCTGAGCTTGTGATAACTGAAACTGAGCTTGAAAATTAGCTGCCATGTGAGACTGAGCAAAACCCTGGTTTCCAGGAACCGATGCAGAGGCCATTCCAGGATTCCCAAAAGGCGAAGGCGCAGAGCCTTGAGGCTTCTGTGGATTGTTGTTGTTACTAGACATCGTTATATAAACGTACCAACCTGAAAAAATTCAGAAGAAACAACACTCTTGAAACTAAACTTCCATTTGAGAATAGAAAACCGATATATTTGCCTAGAACCACAGAAAAAGAACACCTTTTCTAATTACTCCCAGAAATCAAAGAAAGATTGCCGAAACTTAGATAAATGATAGATCAGCTACCTAAAGAAATCGAAGCCTTATGAAACCCTAAATCGCTAAGATTACAGCACAGTGCAACGAGTAAGAGTACTTACCGGGCTTAAAACACAACGAAGAGAAAAAAGACCAAAAGTAGAATAAGAAGGAGAAAAGAGAAGAGAAAGGGGGGAGAAGATACAGAAGAAGAGAGTGAAGAAGAAGAAGAAGAATCGAGAAGGGGAGAGATGCGGGGTGAGAAGAAGATTGTTTTGTTAATTCCTTAATTGCATAACGATTCACTACTAAGGTTTTGGCTCTTCAAAACGACAACGTACTAAGTAAAAGACCATCTCCTTATTTATAAAACTGGAAAAATGTCAATTTAACCTTGTATTTACCGAAAATGATTGATTAAATTTTGAATTATGGATATTGTTGATTAAACCTTCAACTTTTTGTTGACTTCTAAACAAATCTTCAACTTTGCACTAATTAAGCCAATTTAACCTTTCGCGAAAATGAAATCAAAATTGACCCTAAAATCGAAAGCCAAATTAAAAATTGGAAGTTTGATTCATTTCTTATATTTGTTATGAAGAATCCATATGTTTGGTTTGTTTTTTCTTTCAAAAATGAGCTCAAATTCGTCGATTAAAGTCTTGAAGACAACATTTTAAATCGACGAATTTGAGCTCATAGATTCTTCATAACAAATATAAAAAGTAAATCAAACTTCCAATTTCCAACTTGGCTTTCGATTTCAGGGTCAATTTTGATTTCATTTCCGTGAAAGGTTAAATTGGCTTAGTAAACGCAAAGTTGAAGATTTTTTAAGAAGTCAACAAAAAATTGAAAGTCTAATTAACCATATCCAAAGTTCAAGGTTTAATCAACCATTTTTGGTAAATACAATGTTAAATTGACATTTTTTCCTTTATAAAACTGAGTCTAGATGGAAGCACTCATAATACGTCTATTCATGAATAGTAAACGGAGAGGTATGCCAAGTCTATTCATGAGAAAACATTTGTAAAACGGTAGCACTTATAACATAGTGCAGACAAATTACTACAAACTACAAAAGAGGAGAGAGACTAAAAAGAGGAGAAAAAGTAAATACTACAAACTACAAATATAAACAAATCTAAATACTAAAGAACAATAAATGGGTACCCATAAAACCCATATTACTTTAGGTTTCATATGGGTAGTCTTAATAAAACTCCAGTTTTATTGGGTTTTTTGGTAGACTTATTTTGGGTCGGACTCATACCGTGTTTTTTTACCCATTTTAACATCCCCAAATCTATTCATGAGAAAACAGTAAAACGGTAGCACTTATAACATAGTGCAGATTTACGAAGTATATAATTGTGTAAGTTACATTTAACGCAAAGAAAAGTTGAGAAAATACGGTGGTAGAAATCATAAATTTGAAGTGTAAAACAGAGATATCTTTTGATCTTTCTCTATCACGTACACCCCCCATATTACTTTGGATTTCATATGGGTAGTCTTAATAAGACTCCAGTTTTATTGAGTTTTTTGGTAGACTTATTTTGGGTCGGGCTCAGACCGTGTTTTTTTACCCATTTAACATCCCTAAATCTATTCATGAGAAAACAGTAAAACGGTAGCACTTATAACGTAGTACATATTTACGAAGTATATAATTGTGTAAGTTACATTTAACGCAAAGAAAAGTTGAGAAAATACGGTGGTAGAAATCATAAAATTGAGATATCTTTTGATCTTTCTCTATCACGTACACCCCCCCATATTACTTTGGATTTCATATGGGTAATCTTAATAAGACTCCAGTTTTATTGAGTTTTTTTTGGTAGACTTATTTGGGGTCGGGTTCAGACCGTATTTTTTTACCCATTTAAACATCCCCAAATCTATTCATGAGAAAACAGTAAAACGGTAGCACTTATAATGTAGTACATATTTACGAAGTATATAATTGTGTAAGTTACATTTAACGCAAAGAAAAGTTGAGAAAATACAGTGGTAGAAATCATAAATTTGAAGTGTAAAATTTGATCTTTCTCTATCACGTACACCACAGAGATAAAATCAATCGACATTTTTAGTAAAATAGAAACGAAGCTCGATTAGCAAACCTAAAATGTATATTTGTATCAAAAATAGTTAAAAACACGCTTAAAATGTACAGATTTTCGGATAGAAGTTGAGTGGTTGGTTACTCAATATAATAGGTAAAGATTTGTACGAAGAACAAACCAAACATTCATAAAGACATCATAAGAGAAAAAGGCAAATTTCATACATGATCCGAGGTAAGAAACAAAAGCAGAAAGAAACTAATGTATCGGAAGCTATATTGTTACAGCGTCAAAAAGAAGCTAAAAATAAGACTGGTGGGAGGTGCTGAATATGCGGACAAAAAAACACACACAAAAACTAAGAATACGATGAGACAAAACAAAAGGAGCCGACTTCTGATTACTCTTCCCCTTGGCTATCATCCTTTACCAGCTTAATCATGTCATCGATTCTCAGGATCGTTATGGCTGCCTCTGTTGCAAACTGGTTACAAATCATAGCTCTTTCAATATTCAACAAGACATCACTTGATGTTTATTAATAATCTAATTCACATTAGGAACGTTTGTCAAATTTTTTCACCTGAATAATTTTCACTTTGCTCATTGCTGGTTCAATCACTCCTGCTTCCAAATTGTTACGGATTGTTCCGTTTGCGAGGTCAAGTCCCATGCTGCAATTGCCATTTTTTAATGACAAAAATAACATTTTAAACGAACCCTGAAGCGGAAAAGACTAAAACTGCAATAGTGATCAATACCTTGAATAGTGCTTCTTATCAGCCTTGGTTTGTGCGGTGTGGTGGTAGGCTCTTAGTTTAGCTACCAACTCAGTCGCATCCTTAGCAGCGTTTACTGCAAGCACCTGAGAAATATGATGATAACCATTGGATAATTAGACAGCAAGAAACAAACGATTAGATTTTCTTTTATTCCTGAAAGGATTGTTGGTCACACCTTCGGTATAATCAATAGAGCATCTGCAAATTCAGCAATTGCTAATTGTTCACGAGAGCCCAAGGTTGTAGCAAGGTGCTCTAAATATACAGACAAAGCTGATTCAACTGCACCTCCACCCGCAACCACCTGTTTGACAAGATACACAGTGTTGAATCAAACCAGAATTGTGAAGTTCATTACCACAAGCAAGGAGCGTCTATAACAGGGTAAAAAGCTGTTACCGTGTTGGACTCAAGGGTCCTCTTGACAATACATAATGCATCATGCAATGCTCTCTCCATCTCATCAAGCATGTAGTCATTTGCGCCTCTTAAGATCAGGGAGACCTAACAGAAAAAAAAAGCTTATGAAGTCACGACGAAGCTTAGATTAAACTCTGTGTGATAACATTAGAATATATATATTTAAGATATAAATTCTACGATATTATAGTGTCAACTGTCAACAAAAATTACGTATGATTTAAAGCAAAGGAAAAGTGGCATACCGCACTGCTTGTTTTGGTTCCTTTTATTAATATAACATCATCATCTGCGATTCTCTCCTCCACCACCTCGTCTGCAGATCCAAGGTGTGCTGGATCAAATGTTTCTTCGCCCTCCATGTCAGCAAAAGTAGTGACCTAAAACAACGAACAAAAGGTATTAGTTGAGATTGAAGTTTACAATAACATTTTGGTTGGGTAAATTGGTTCTAATGCTTCTAGTATTGAGAAATCATAAATGAGGACGCACCAGGGTTGCTCCAGTTGCCTTAGCAACATGACGCATGTCTTCTTTCCGCACACGCCTAACAGCAATTGCTCCTGCCTCTACAAAGTACTGTAATAAAACCAAAAGAAATATAATTCACGGACTCAAATAAATCAAGCATACAATGCACGTAATACTTAAAAACTTCAAAAACTGAAATCTGTGTAAGGGAAGAGAGAATAGTAAATGTTTTCAATCTCACTTTAAGTGCCATGTCGTCAATCCCCTTTGTAGTCAGAATTACATTGGCCCCAGCTTTAAGAAGTTTCTCTATCCGTTCTTTTGTCATGTCAGCTTCTCTGTGAAGACAAATATTAAGCAAAATATTAAAACTCTGGATGGAACATGATTACATCAGCAAAACAAGAGTAGAATAGGAGTATCTCAAGCTTTCTCTATCACGTACACACCATTATTGAAGAAACTGCAGATAAACTTTACCTTTGACGGATTTTTTCAAGTTCCCGTGGATCATTCACAACAACTTGGACACCCAGCTGCATTTTTGTTTTCTGCAAATTGAAGTCAAGGCAAGCAATCTTTGCTGGAGACACTCGTAATGGCATCCCTTGGGCAGCACGTCCAGTATTGAGTGCGTATCCATTCAAGAGATAGCTATCTCTTGCACTTTGCCCATGAGCTTTCAGAATATTGATACCCTACATTGAGGTAACCAGACAATTTTAAGCATAAAATAACATTCTCACTCCAAATCTTATGTTTGACACTTTGACAGAGGAGCAAAAAAAGACCTTGATAGGGTATTTGATCTCCCCTCGCTGATTTGTCATCTTTACTGACAAAACGGCATCCACAACCTTCAAGAGAAATGTGATTATAACAGTTCAGGGTATTGCTGCAAGAAAATATCAACGAATTCCAAACAGTAAATAGGAAAAAGAACAGGCATAGATAGAAATGAGCTCCCACCCGAATCAACCGACTAAACGTAGAAATTAAAAATATATATATATATATATATATATGTAAGACAAATGGTTTAGTAAGAAATCATGCACTTCCATATGATTTCAAAATAAGGAGAATTGGAAGCATACCAAATTGGCAAAGAAGTCGCTGTCACCAGATATCAGTTTGGAGGACATACTCGTTTTAGCACAGTTTATCAATGGAACTTTCCCAAGTTTTTCAACCTATATAGAAAACAAAAATAAGTAATTACTTGAAGGTATCACAGACATTCACCACGGTGAAATTATCCACGTATACTGACACAAAAACTTGTGTAAAAAAGAGCATTTGTATAAAAAAGACCATATGCATTGCACGACATAGAGTAAAATCTTTCTCAAATGATGTATCTCATCCAGAAGGTAGATGCATGAGGTCAAAGGCGGAAATTTAGACCATTACAACAGCACTAACCTTTGTCACCAACTTCTCGTCTATGTATTTGCAAGATTCTCTCATCGCAAGCTGTCAACAGGAACACAAGACTATGAACACAGTGGAAACACTTGAGTAACGCAGGTCAATACATATGAAATTAATGTGGTGGCCTACCCTGTATCCACTGATTATTGATGTTGGATGAATTTTGTTCCTCACCAAATCATTTGCCCTCTGCAAAGATAAGCAAGAGACAATTAATAATCAAGTAGTTACTATGTGACAATCTTCACACGTCTAAGAAAATAAGAAATAACAAAACCAAAGATAATAACAATCAAATTAACCTTCAGCAATTCAGCAGCTACGATAACAACAGATGTAGTCCCGTCACCAACTTCTCTATCCTGGAGTTCAGCTAACTCCACAAGAACCTGTCACAACAAAAGCAGACATACAGAAACCACGATATTTATATATGTAAGAACATATAATGATGGTAAAAACGTCCATAAAGCTACAGTAATAAAAGTATGTATCAATCACCTTAGCAGCTGGGTGCTCGACCTCCAACATCCTAAGAATAGTGGCACCGTCATTTGTAATGGTCACGTCACCAATATCATCCACCAACATCTGTAAAAACAAGCCGGCACAAGATATAAGACGAACTATGAACCAAAATAAAAAAGATTCATATCTAGCAGATTTAGAACTAAATAGCAAACGGTTAGGTCTAAGACAACCCTACAACCAGTATTCCTAACACAGATGCAAATCACAAAACGAATAGACTCCAAAAGACTCAGAGAACAGTCGAATAAGGAATAAGAGAACATACCTTGTCCAGTCCGACGGGACCAAGTGAGGTCTTAACAATATTTGAAACAGCTTGGCAAGCCATCACTGCATATAGAGTCATTAAATCCAAGTTAAATGCCAGCAAAACACTCAACATACAAGAAGAAAAACAAACCCTAGCTAGAGATCGAACACATAAATTCCCGACGAGAAAAAAAGAAAGAATAGATTAGAATAAGCAGAAATGTACACAGATGAATTTATAAAGCAATGAGGAAATAGAGTACCGTTCTGAGTACGAACATCTTGACCGGATTGCCTATCGCCGGAAATATCCGGATTTTGAGCGGAGATCGACATTATCCGGTAAGTTAATCAACAAGAGCGGAGAAGCTAAAGGCTCTAGATCGAAGATCTGAGTTCGAGAAAAAAATGCACTGAGATATAGTTTGGCCTTTTTATTTTGAAAACTGAACACCCAAATGCTTCTCGAGAGTTTGAGAGAGTGAGACTCCGGCGGGTTTAAGTTTCAAGGTTTCTAGGATGTACGGCCAGGGTATGAATGTTTCAAGTGGCAGCCATATATTTGGGCTCAAAGAATTCTTATTGTAGGCCCATATGGGTGATACATAAATTATGGGCTTGGGCTCAGACTATCACCATTTAAAATTCCGCATCCGCATGATTCAACTTCTCCGGTGCCGGTCGTACTCAAAATTCCGGTAAGCCTTCACATGTTTCTCCGAAATTGATAAATACTAGTACAATCTTTATGAAAAGAACAAGGCTAGGGTTAGGTACTTTTTAACGATGGAAACATTTGAGAGAGCCATAAACTAATATTTTCACATGTTTAAGCTTTAATGTAAACTTAAGACATAGCATATGGACATTGTTTGTCCCTTTGTTTGTTTGGTATTGGCGCGATAAGTTATGTCTTTATCTCGTGGGAAGTGGGAAAATTGACACCATTTTGGTTTCTCGATTTTCCATTAAAAGTTCAGACGGACTTCTTTGAACTTCAGAGCTTCCATTGGCTTCTCAAAAAGTTTAGATCTGATTGCGTGGAAGATACAGGTGGTGATTGTGCAACTGTAAGACGAGGTTTTGATTGCTAATATTGGCTCAAATTGAGATTATAAAAGTGAAAGAGACATGATCAAAGGCAATTGAAATTTAAATCAGTTACAAAGAAGCTATTGAGAATCATGGGTTTGAAGGCTTGTAGAGCTTCTCCACCATCTTCCTATACTCTGTTACATTAGACAAAGAAGGGGGACATCATTAACAAATAAACATGCAGAAAAGCAGCCATTTTTACTCTGATTATGACTGCTAAATTACCTTGTTGATTGCTCCAGAGCTGAGCAGCTTGATTGTTCAAAGGTGAGCTGTTGTTCGGTTCTTATCCGATCAGAAAACAGGAAGATCAGATATTGGAACAAAACGACAGAGAGATTTATAAGAGAGTCAAAGGTTGTATAACAGCCATAGAGTTTTTAGTTTTTACCTCCGAGAAGGCTTTGAATTGAGAGTAATATTGTCCTCACATCATAAGCGGATGACCATTTATCCTACAGAGAGTGTGAAAACAGATTCTGTTTTAAGTAGTGCTTACCTCCACGGGAACACACAAGTAAAAGACTCAGATGATTGTTAGGTACCTGAAGAATGTCTAAACAGATATTGCCATAGAGATCCACATTGGGGTGGAAGCAGCAAGTCTCAAACTTAACATTGGGAGGTTTAAAAGGATAATCGTTTGAGAAAGAGAGTGAGAGACTGTAGTCAGTTCCTTCAAACACAGTGTCTTTACTTCCTGAGATTGTTCCTTTCCAGCAGAACATGTTGTCTTCCTCTGGAAAAGCCGATATCCCCGGATCACCTCCCATCTGAAATTAAAACATCAAATTGAAGACCATTAAGTAAGTATCAACAAGTTCAGGTTTGATTCTTTACATAGAAAAAGAGGGAAAGAAAGATAGCTTACCATCAAGCCCATCAGTTCAGATTGCAACCTGCGTGTTTAAGGACGAACAATGGGTTAGATTGAAATAACTTAACCAAGATCGAATAATGAGTCGAAGTTTTGAGCAATAAAGGGTACACACAAGTAACATGAGAAAAACCATCCTAGAAATGTGATTCAGAAATGAACAAGACACAAGTCACAATCAGTTTTGGATCCGTCGGTTGGTAGACCCTAATACTAATCTAATGTAATCTAAAGAAACATGAATCAATAAACAAAGAAAAAGTAGATAAAAGCTATGGTAAATCAAAGAGGCTAAAGACTAAAAGATTATCCTTCAATTAGAATCAAGACAGGGAAAAATTAGAGAAGCAAAAACCTTTTGAGGACGGATTGGCTATCGACGGTCTTAGTCGGAGGAGCAAGTTGCTTTGATCCGGTGGCCGCCGGAGTAGTCCCTGTGTATCCATTAACCGTCGCCATCCTTTTCCCACTTTCTAATTGACAAATCAACGATTGTATACGAAAATTCAGAAATGGAAATGATTGGGCTTACGGAGAAACAGATTCGCGCGAGTGATCAAAATTGAAGAAAGAGAATGGAGAGAGTTCTTCTTCTCTTCTTTGAGAGAGACAGAGAGACGTGGGTCTGGGTTATAAAACGTGTACGGCAAAAGAAACGACGTCGTCTTAGAAAGCAAGAGTAAAGATTGAGACAATCTTATAATTATTATTTTCCCGAACGTTATACAACTTAAGAGGAAAGCGCTCTTCGGTGCATTTAAATTTCACCCAACTTTTTCTATAATTTTCAAATTTGTTTCAAAAATAAAAAGGGAAACTTTGAATATTTCCTTATATACAAGGAAGCTCAAATCACTTATAATACGTTGTTTATCGTATGCGAAATGGAATTTTTATTGATAAGAATTGAACCTATCGATGTAGTTATGTTTTGTAAGATCAATGATCCATCACTAATTTACATCACAAGATTCATAAGATCAATGATCCGTGTATATGAGACTCGGTTTACCTTAATGTCATTATCGAATCAGATTCAAAAGAATTAATTTATTACCAATAGAGGGAGCAACTAAGTAGCTGATCCTTAGTTATTCTCTTACACGAGATTAGTTACAGTCATTTATGGAGGCTAATAAGCCTAAAACCTTCAAAGTGTTTTTTGAATCAGAGCAATGAATCTGATGCTGGGCTAAAAGGCTCTAACCACCCCAAACACACAACTCCCGTGTCTTAACCAATCCTAACAATGCCTATATATACACACACCTATTACAGTGTTAAAATCATGCAAACATGCGCAATAGATTAGAGAGATTCATGAGAGAGGATATGCTGTCGAGAGTAAAGGACAAATCAAGTTGTTAATACAATTGGATTCTTCAAAAGGACAAAATATCTTTCCACTAATGGTAGACATTCCTACAGATACATGATAATTGATAACTTCCCTAACTTTTAAACCTATCCAGAAACATCACACTAAGAAGCCATTAGAGATGTCAATACAAGATAAATGGAGGTATGTACATACCCATCAAAGACGGAGATTAATGACTCGCGAGACTCTTTCAAAGAAGACGGGACACATGCTTGTGCTGAACTTTATTACATCTTTCATCCATTCTGGCGCTACTCTTTGGAATGTCCCGAGCGACTCAACCTTGTAGAGCAGCTCAGATTCTTCACCACTTGAGTTATTTATAAGAGTTAGGCTGAAGGATAAACCTGTTACGGTCAAAAGCCAGGGTTAGAAACAGAATCAGCATCAGTACTTTTCTGGTGGCTGATGATATTAACCGTTGGGTGGTGACTTTATAAAAAAAAAACATATTACCGGTTGCTAGATGTGAAGCTACAATGCAGACATGTTCGCCTTCACTATTAGTTGATAAATTCATTCCTAGCAAATGCTCGGCAAGTGCTTGAAATGTACAACTAGCAGATCTACTTGGTCCACTGTATAATGTTTTGCAGCATTGTGGCGGTGAAACCAAGAGTGTTTCCTGAAAAGAAAAGCAAGAAGAAAAAGTATTCGTAAGGATAAGATGGGTCTCATTCAGCTCAGAACTGAAAGGATAAAAGGTGATTTGTTTTACCGTTGCTTTATGATGTTTGCTAATGGGAGGTGATACTCTGTCTGATTCTACCATATCTTCTGACAGTCTGCTACGTTTTCTCATACTTCTCGTAGTAACTTGAGAAGTTTCAGGAGTCTTTCTCACTTGTTTTTTTCCACTTTGATCTTCATAGTTGCGAGGATGTCCCTCTTGGACCAGTTCTTTTAGCTTGCTAACTTCTTCAGAAAGTGCTCTGTCTGTAAAAACTCACTATTTTCAGTACAAGGATTAAGACGGAAAACGAAAAAGATTTATCCTACATGAACAAGTCTTTCATGCTCTACATGACATGATGCAGTTCATATTATCTCAGCTAAATTCTTAGAAAAACTTTATAACATTAATATGTCCGAGTAAAAGATCTCATTCCATGACACATGCAGTTAAGCAGCGATACCATTAAATTTGCTTCTTACTCTTTTGTTCTTCTTCCATGAGAAGATTTTGATACTCCACACACTTCTTGTCCCTACTAGATCTGTGGTTCCAAGATAATTATGGTCACATTTGCAAGGCTCCAACTTCTATAAATATAACCAGCTCCAAAAAAAATGCCGGGAAAATTAACACAGTTATATGATGTACATACCTGACTGAAGTCATTTCATTCCTCATATTCTCCACTATCCCCAGCAAATTCTGATTTTCACTTCTCAAATGTTGTATCAACTCCTCTGAGGCTGCAAAAAGCAAGGTAAAAACAGAAACACTAGGAATCTCTTTAAGGACTTTCGATATCTCTAATTTTGTAGGCATTAGAGCTACACAAAAGAAATCCCATTGTTATAATTCCAAATTGAAACAGTTCCAATTGTTATAATTCCAAATTGAAACAGTTTCAATTGTTATAATTCCAAAATGTGTTGCAATTTGAAATATAACCCTAACAACAGAGAAACGAGTACTGGTATTATCTAATGAGATTAATTCTCTAAGCATGACACAAAGGAAGAGCTCAACCTCAATTCCGAAAACGAATAAGCGAACAAGCGGAGAGAATGAGAGAGAAATTGGTACCTGAAACGAAGTTTAGGAACTTCTCTTCTTGTTCCTTATTAACCTCATCGAATTCGGAAAATTTCTTCTTCTGAAGAAGGAATTAGAGATGAGAGGAGTCAAAATCGAATCCCGAAATGCAAAATTACATAAAGATCGAACGGAAGAGTATTCTGAAAACCTTGAGTTTGGTGTACTTGTCGAAGAGCTTGGCGTAAAGAGCTTCCATTTTGCAACTGAAGAACCAATATAACTGATGCGTAATTCGAAATGATGCAATATCAAAGCGCTAGCAATAGGATTCGAGAGAGAAACATGCTCTTTGATTCCGGATTAGAAGAACGAAACTCAAAGAGACGAACTTTAAAGTTTCCACACTGACTTTTAAAGCTCAGAATGAACATAAAATACTAGGGCAACGATTTTAAATTAACAAAAAAAAGCACTCTATTTCCTTGGGACTATTTTATTTTACTTTATTTTAATGTATGTACTTCTTTTTTCTTAACTGAATATTTTAATTTATGGTATGATATAATTATTTATATATTATTATATTATTATTATTTATATATTTTGTAATTTGTTATATTATAATTATGTATCTATATATATATATATTATATTTAGTATTATAAAATTATAGAAATAAAAAATATTTGAAATACAAAGAGAGAGATATGAGAGACTGAAAAAAAAGACAGAGTACAAGAATCAAATCTCTACAACTTGTGATTTATGTAGAGCTATGGTGCTCCTTATATAGATTTTACAATGGAGTCCAAACTGACATGTGTAACAAGAGAAGCGACACTTGTCCATTGACTCAACAAGTGTTTATGAATCAATCTAACACTTGTCACATTTTAAAACATTTGTCATATTTATAGGATTCCCCATTGGACACCATTGTATTATGCACTGCCTCGTTAAAAACTTTGTCATGGAAAAACCCAGTGGGATAAAAAACTATGACTAAGGGAAAAAGAGTACACTGATATAAATCTCCCCCTAAGATAATAGATGTATCTTCTTTTTTATAGATCTCGTAGACGATGCATTTCAATGTTGTGAACATGTTTTCTGAACATTGTAGTGGGAAATGCCTTTGTAAATAGATATGCTGCATTGTCTGTTGAGCGAACATAACGAATATCCACTTCTTTATTCTTCTCGAGTTCCTGTGTGTAGGAGAAAAATCTTGGGGGAATATGCTTCGTTCGATCGCTCTTGATATAACCCTCTTTGATTTGAGCGACACAAGCAGCATTGTCTTCAAACAATTTTGTTGACTCTTTATTTATGGTTATTCCACTCGTTTTTTGTATGTGTAGAGTCATAGATCTGAGTCATACGCATTCTCTACATGCTTCATGAAGTGCAATTGTTTCTGCATGATTTGAAGAGGTAGCGACCAGGATCTACTTTTGGGAACGCCAAGAAATTGCAGTGCCTCCAATTTTGAATACATATCCAGTTTATGATCGAGCGTCTGCAAAAGTAAAAATCGAAACTAGAATTTTATTATAAAATAATCCCAAGTCAATTGTCCCCTGAAGATAATGAAATATATGTTTTATTCCATTCCAGTGTCTGCGCGTAGGTGGCGAGTTGTATCTTGCAAGTAGATTAGTAGCGAATGCTATATCTGGTCTAGTGCAGTTTGCAAGATACATGAGTCCACCAATAGCGCTCATATAAGGTACTTCAGGACCCAATACCTCTTCGTTATCTTCACAAGGTCGGAATGGATCTTTATCGATATTAAATGATCTATTGACCATTAGAGTACTCAAATGAGTCGCTTTATCCATGTAAAAGCGTTTTAAGATCCTTTTGCATAATTTGATTGATGTACAAAAATTCCATTCCGAAGATGCTCGATCTGGAGTCCAAGACAAAATTTTGTCTGTCCAAGATCTTTCATTTCAAACTCTTTCTTCATATGAGTTCTTGTCTCATCAATTTCTTGTTGAGTTCCAATTATGTTCAAGTCATCAACATATACAGCAATGGTCACAAACCTAGATATAGATTTCTTAATAAATACGCAAGGGCATATTGCATCGTTGGTATATCCTTTACTCAACAAATATTCGCTTAAGCGATTATACCACATGCATCCGGATTGTTTTAATCCGTAGAGTGATCGTTGTAATTTGACTGAACATATTTCTTTTAGTTTTGAACTTAATGCTTCAGGCATCTTTAACCTTTCTGGGATTTTCATATATATTTCATTATCAGGTGATCCATATAGATATGTTATCATAACATCCATTAGATACATTTCTATATTTTTAGATGCCGCTAGGCTCATCAGAAATCTGAACGTAATTGCATCCATTATCGGAGAATATGTTTCCTCATAATCAATTCCCCGTCTCTAAGAAAAACCTTGGGCAACAAGTTGAGCCTTATACCCTGTTACCTCATTTTTCTCATTTCTTTTTTGAACAAAAACCCATTTATACTCAACAGGTTTAATGTGTTCAGGCGTTGTGACAATAGGTCCAAAAACTTTTCTTTTATTGAGGGAGTTCAATTCTGTTATCATGGCTATTTTCCACTTCTCCCAGTCAGATCTTTTCTGGCATTCTAATATAGACCTTGGATCTGGATCATCATTTTCATTATCTATTTCTTTCGATACAGAGAATGAGAAAATTCCATCATGAGTTTTTATTTCATTTCTGACCCAAACATCTCCGTTTTGGGCATAGTTGATGAAAATCTCATGTTTTTCTTTACTTTCGTCTTCGAGACTTTTCTCTGTATGATTAATTAGTTCTTCTGGAACACTTTTATTTATTTCTCCCAAATTATTTTTCTTTCGAGGATTTTTATCTTTTGATCCCATAGGCATCCCCCTTCTTAACTGAACCTTAGGTTCATTTGCTATATTTCCATCATTTTGTTCTTTCGGAACAATAACTCTTGATGGAACATTCACAGCGGGTATATATGATTTTGTCACCCTTTTTGTATCGGTGAACGCATCTGGTTTCTGATTTGCCATATTTTGTAAATGCACAATTTTCTGAACTTCTAGTTCACGTTGATTTGTAGGAAGATCAAGATGCAGCATTGATGATGTGCACCATGTAATATCTTTTGGAGCGTTTTTAGTTCCTCCCTCTATCTCTAGAAATTCATCTTCATTAAAATGACAATCGGCAAAACATGTCGTAAACATATCACCAGTTTTTAGTTCCAGATAACGAATTATACTTGGTGGTGTATACCCAATATATATTCCCAGTCTCCTTTGTGGTCCTATTTTTGTTCTTTGCGGCGGTGCTATAGGGACATAAACCGCGCATCCAAAAACACGAAGATGAGATATATCTGGCTTATGACCAGACGTTAATTCTAAGTGGGAGTATTTATGATATGCACTTGGTCTTATTTGAATTAGTGTAGTAGCATGAAAAATTGCGTGGCTCCATACTGAAATTGGGAGTCTTGTTCTCATTATTAATGGTTTAGCAATAATCTGTAACTGTTTGATTAAACACTCGGCCATGCCATTTTGTGTGTGAACATGTGGGACTGGATGTTCAACATCTATTCCAAGTGACATACAGTAGTCATTGAAGGCTTGTGAAGTAAATTCACCAGCGTTATTGAGTCTTACTTTCTTTATTGTATAATCAGGGAATTGTGCTCTCAACCTGATTATTTGGGCTATGAATTTTGCGAAAGCCATATTTCATGTGTTTAATAGACACACATGTGACCATCTACTAGATCCATCAATTAACACCATAAAATATCTGAATGACCCGCATTGTGGGTGAATAGGCCCACATATATCACCATGTATTCTTTCTAAGAATACCAGAGATTCATTTCTAACTTTGGTTGGTGATGGTCGGGCTATCAGTTTTCCAAGAGAACAAGCATTACACAAAAATTCTTTTCACTGAAAAATCTTCTGGTTTTTCAGTGAACGGCCATTTGTGTTTTCCATAATTTTTCGCATCATGATTGAACCAGGGTGTCCTAGACGTTCATGCCAGATTTTGAATGTACATGTAAACTGCGGGTCTACTGTAACATATGATTCAATCATATTTATTTTTGTGAAATATATTCCAGAAGATAAAGCTGGCAGCTGTTCTAATATTCATTTTCTTCCCAAATTGATTGTTGTAATGTAGAGGTATTCAACACCATTTTTATTCATTGTTTCTATGTGATATCCATTTTTGCGGATATCTTTGAAACTCAACAAATTTCTATAGGATTTGGGGGGATATAGTGCATTATCTATCTCAAATTTGGTTCCCCTTGGCATTGATAAACAAGCTCTTCCGGAGCCTATAATAATTTTTGCATCATCTGATATAGTATTCATGCTTCCAGCGAAATTGTTTATTTTAAGGGAAGAAAAATAACTTTTATCTTCGAGTATTGTGTGCGCTGTAACACTATCTAACAGACATATATCTCCATCCTTGTTTCCGAAATTTAACATTTTCTGATTTGAAAATATTCATAAAGAAAATACATTAATATCATACTTTATATTACAATAGAAATTATTTTACAAAAACTATCTTACGGAAAGTATTTTACAAACAAAATACAAGATAGTAACTTATTATTTATGCAAGCATTACTAATTTTGTATCATGTCACACTTTCTTCTTCAAGAAGATTTTAATTGTTTTGATTTTTGCTTATATCTACGGAATAAGCAATGAAATCAGCTATATCGAGATAGTTATCAGCATCAATGCCATCAAGTGGAATTCCAACTTCATTTTCCAGAGAAGGTCCGACTTCATTGTCAAAAGAAGGTTCAGCTTCATTATTAGAGAAGGATCCAACTTCACCATATAGGAAGTTGGGTTCATTTTTTTTTTCTTTTTCTTCTGCAGCTCTTGATAAAGATGGACAAAGTGTTTTGGCGTACGACAGGTACGTGACCAATATCCTTTCATGCCGCATCTATAGCAACGATTTTCATGTTGCTTAGTATCAACTTCCTTCCGTTTTGACTTATGATTATTGCTTTCATAATTATTAGGGCGAGACCCTCTGTTTTGTCCACGTCCATTTCCATGACCATATCTTCCTCTTCCACAACCACGGTAATTACTCCGACCGCATCTACGTCCATTATAATTATGATAATTTGTGGATGTAACATTCACTTCTCAGAATGGTGCATACCCAGTTGGACGAGATCGATGGTTTAACATTACCAGTTCATTGTTCTGCTCTGTCACGAGGAGAACATGCATTAAGTCTGAATACTTCTGGTATCCATTTGCCCAGTATTGCTGTTGCAGAATCATATTTTNAGAATCACATTTCCAGGATGAAATGTCTGGAGAGTTTTCTCGATCATGTCATAGTCAGTGATCTTTTCTCCACATAACATTATCCTTGAGGTGATTCCAAATAGTGCAGAATTATATTTGCTAACACTTTTGTAATCTTGGAACCTGAGGTTCAGCCACTCATGTCTTGCTTTTGGTAAGATCACATATTTTTGGTGATCAAACCTATCTTTGAGTGATTGCCAAAGATCTGCAGGATCTTCTTTTGTTATATATTCGTCCTTTAAACCATCGTGGATATGGTGAAATAAAAATATCATGGCATTGGCTTTGGCCTCTTCAGGAGCCTCTTTGGACTTATCGATAGTATCGATTAATCCTTTTCCTTTTAAATGTAACTTTACTACAACTGTCCATCTTATATAATTATGTCTGGATATATCTAGGGAAGTGATCTCAAGTTTAGTCAAGTTTGACATGATTACTGCATAATAAATTTAATAACCATAAATTTTGTTATTAACTTAAAATAAAATGTAATACAACAACATGTTAATAACTAAACACATAAAAATGAAATAAACACGTAATTACAAAGACATATAAAGTTAAACTAATTATCTAAAAATACATCCAAAATTCTGTGTGAGTGAAATAACCGGCCAAAAGTCCGTAAATAAAAGAAAGAATAATACCAAAACAAAAGATTAGGATCCAACACATTTTGTAAAGAAATGAATCGATATTTAGAGAAAAAAAATTGAAAGGATGTATAAAAATTTGAGTGATGAAAATGAGTTAAAGATGAGTGTATTTATAGATCGAAATATTACTGTTATGAACAGTAAATATACACGTTGGAAATTGTTTTTTTTTCATAACCGTTAGAAAATTATATTGAAAATAAAAATATCAAAATTGATAAAATCATAATCATGAAATATTCATAATATAAACAATGCAATCATATAAATTAAATATGATACATTAAAAATAAATTATATTATTTGTCTTCATGACAAATTTATTTTCATTCGTTTATCTGCAGGATAAATTTGTTTTATTTATTTGTCAACAGGAAAAATTTGTTTTTATTTATTTGTCTACTGAACAAATTTATTTTTGATTTGTTCTTCTGAAATAAATTTTATTATATGTGTTCAGAACATTTTTAAGTTAGTCGTTCTTCTGGAACGCTTTCGAAATTTCTTCTAGACATGTTAATTTATTATCGTTCTTCTGGAACGATTTGTAAGTTCTTCTTGACATTTAATTTAAAATATATGGAGAACAAGTTATCCATATCGTATATCGGTAATATATAACATATACAAACAAGTGCCAATTACTTAATATAATGAAAGTATGAAATTGACAAAATTTAAACTTTTACCTTTTTCTGCTACAGAGCTTATCGTGCTGATAACATGTTGTGATATAATTATTTATATATTGTTATAATATTATTATCTATATATTTTGTAATTTGTTATATTATAATTATGTATATATATATTGTATTTAATATTATGAAATTGGAGAAATAAAAAATATATTTGAAATAAAAGAGTGAGAGAGAGAGAGATATGAGAGAGAGAGTACAAGAATCAAATCTCTACAACTTGTGATTTATGTGGAGCTATGGTGCTTCTCATATAGGTTTTACAATGGGGTCCAAACTATGACATGTGCAACAAGAGAAACAACACTTGTCCATTGACTCAGCAAGTGTTGATTAATCAATCTAACACTTGTCAAATTTTATAACATTTGTCATTTGTCATATTTATAATAATTTACTATTAGACTTTGTCTCTTTTATTTTCTTTCTTTTTCACAATTAGGCTAAATTTAGAACTATAAAACAATAGAATTATGGACATAACAATAAAATTTGTATGATTATCTTTGGCAAAAAGTTGAGAACACACAATAGCCGTGAAGAAGAGTGATGGTGACTGCGAGGGGGGATTCTAGGTTTGTAAGTGCGATAGGAAGATATGTTGCTATGATTGATTCGATCGACAGGGGTCCTCCACCAGTTGATCCTTCAGACATGTCTACACAAAGTTAGGGTTGGATAAATTGATGATTAGGGTTTCAGAGAAACTTGGGAAATATGACACGATGATTGAGGCTGATTAGAGAAAAGGTTTGTTTGCATCTCCTTCTTCATGGGCTGGAGCACTTTCAGGAATGAGTGTTGGAAATGGCTCAAACCAGTAAAACGTATATCGAGGGATTTTGTCAAATCTAGGTTAAGAGTTGAGTTTCCTCACGGAAGAGATGGTGAGGCTATTGTTTCGATTGATGATGAGGTGATGCAAGCTATGAATGATCCGTGGGATAATTGTATATTTGTTAATGTCTTAGGACAAAGCGTGAATATTGCAGTTATGACAAAGAAGTTACATGAAATATGGAAACCCTCAGGTTCAATGAAATTGATTGATCTACCACGTAATTTTTTCATAGTTTGTTTTGGCTTGGAACAAGAGTACTTAGCAGCTTTGACGGGTGGTCCTTGGAGGATGTTTGGAAGTTACATGTTAACGCAAGCATCCTTTGCAACTTTTGATCCATCCCATAGTGAAATTCGTATTACTCCTGTCTGGATTAGAATTGATCGCTTATCGTATAATCTTTATCATGATGATATTATTTTGGGTATTGTGAGTGGAATAGGTAAACCTATTTGTGTTGACAATACTATTCTCAACTTCCTGAGAGCATGTTACGCGCGAATTTGTGTGGAAGTTGATCTGTCTCACCCGTTAAAAGGATCTATTATTATGAATGGTGATCATTACACTATGTCTTATAAGGGTATTTTGAATATTGTCCTTGTTATGGGATATATGGTCATCTCGCTACATCTTGTTCTAAGTCTCCACAATATGATGTTGTTATTGTTCCATCGGCAAATGTTGGGAGTCCAACAATTGTTTCTAATCAATAAGATGATGGTTTCACAATTGTTAGACGACGTGGTAAGGGGTCTTTTTCTGGTTCTATTTTGAAGGTCTCGGCAACTAATAATGATGGAAAGGCTAATTAGAGAGTGTTGCGGGAGAATTTGAATATTAATTTGTAAGAGATATTGAGCTTTCCAACAAATTTAGTGGTTTAAATATGGATTAATCTAAATCTCAAGATGAGGTCCAAGTTAGTCGGAAGGAACTTCTAATTTCAGATAATAAAGAGAACTAAAGCCAAAGATGGTTGCTGAGGAGACAGATGCGGAATTTCATAAACCAGATGGCGTGGTGGACTTGAATACGACATTTAAATCAGTTCATCAAGGACTTAAGGGGAATGCTAAGGGAAAGCGAATTGGCGACACTAAACATTAATGATTTTTTAAGTCGATAACCAAGAAGACTGTTCCAATAATGACTAGAGGATTGATGTTTGTACCTACAAGTTGTGATCCTAAGTTTTTGAATGCTAGACAACATTTGAGACTGGATCCTATTGAAGTGGGAGTAACAGGGAATAGCTCATTGAGTAGTTCACCGATGGTACTTGATTTGACTATTTCATTGGCTCCCAAGGATGTTCCTAATTTGTCTCATGCAGAGGTTACTCTCCTGTGGTAATTAACTTGCCTAAGATGATTGTGCATGTCGATACCACGTCTGCGATGCTTGAGGATCCACGTATGTTAGGGACTCATGGAGCTAGTGCTTGACGGGTTTCCTTGGTAGTTCATTTTATTCTAGGAATATTAATGATGATGTATTGTCTTTTGTTGGAACTGTCAAGGGGCGAATAAACCCAAATCTAGGAGATTAATCCGATATATCCTTAAAAAGAATAAGACTGATTGTCTAGCCTTGTTTGAGACTCATGTTGGTGGAGACCGAGCTCGAGTTATTTGCCAAAGTTTAGGCTTTGCTAACTCTTTTCAAATTAATCCGATGGGCCAAAGTGGTGAACTTTGGTTACTTTGGTGCTCAAAAATTAGGATTGTGGATATTTTGAATTCCTTAGATCAGTTTATTCATGCTCGCGTTATGTCCAATGCAGAGGTGATTCACCTGCTTGTAGTTTATGCTGCTCCCACAATTAGTAGACAAAGTAACTTGTGGGAAAAGTTACACGAGATCATAAGCCAAGTTGATGCACCACTTATTATTGGTGGAGATTTCAATACAATATTGATGCACCACACATTGAAAAACGATCAGGGGAAATGGGCATCTTTCTCCTGAGTCTTTAGCCTTTGTAAATTGGATCAATGAGCTCTCTCTTGTGGATATGGGTTTTAGAAGAAATCGTTACACTTGGAAACATGGAAGAATTTATGCTAATTTTGTTGCTAAACAACTTGATAGGGTGCTTTGTTGCCCACAGTTTTGTCTAAAGTGAAGTTGTTGTGACTTATCTTACTTTCTTATCTTCGGACCACACACCCTTAGGGGTGCAATTTTGTTTGCCTTCTACATCAAATAAGCATCGCAGGTCTTTTAGGTTTAAAGCCTCTTGGACTTCTCATCAATGATTTTGATTCTTTGATCGTTTCATCATGGGATAAATTAGCTCCTACCCTGGCGGCGCTTAAGAGAATGCAACATGAGGTCTTTGGGAATATTCATATTTTAAAGGATGAGATCCTTAGTGAGATTGCGGATATCTAGAGTCTTATTACTTCAAACCATTCTAACAATTTACTTGATGAGGAAACCGCTTTGTTTAAGGATCTTGATGTTATTTTGGAGCAGGAGGAATTATTGTGGTACCAGAATTATAGAGAAAAGTGGGTTGCTTTTAGAGATCGTAATACTAAATTCTTCCACACCTCTACTATTATTAGGCACCGACACAATAAGATTAAAGGTCTTAAGAATGAGTTGGGTTATTGGGTAATGGATCCTGAGGAGTTCGAGTTGTTGGCTTTGAAATATTATAAATATCATGCATCTCTTGATATGAACTTTATGTCTGAGGAGATTGAGAGGTTGATTAAGAGCATGGGTCATTATAAATTCCCTAGTATTGATGGGTTTCAACCAATCCTTTTTTTACGTTGCTAGAAGGTTGTGGGAGATTCCATGATTCGGTTTGTGTTGAGTTTCTTTAATTCTGGCCAAATACTGCGTGGAATTAATGATGTCCTTATTGTTTTGATCGCAAAGGTTCCTAACCCTGATAATATTAAGAAATTTCGTTCTATTAGTCTTTGCATTCTATTTAAGTTATTACAAAAGTTATGGTTCTACGTCTCAAGCCGATTATGACTAAGCTTATTGTTCCTGCCCGATCAAGTTTCCTACCAGGTCGTATGAGTGTAGATAACATTGTTTTGGTTCAGGAGGCAGTTCATTCAATGCAGAACAAGAAAGAAAAGTCTGGTTGGATGTTCCTTAAGCTTGATCTTGAGAATTCTTATAATAGAATTCGCTGGAATTATCTCCAAGATACTTTGAAAGACGCAAATTTCTCTGAGGATTTGGTTAATCGAACTATGAGTTGTGTCTCAGGGCCGACTATGAATTTGCTTTGGAATGGAGAAGCCACAAAAGGGTTTAAACCTGCTAGGGACTTCGTCAAGGAGATCCCTTATCTCCTTATCTCTTTGTGCTTTGTATATAACGTTTTATCACCTTATTGAAGTGGTTGTCACAGATGGTTATTGGAACCCTATTTACCTCTCTTGTGGTGGTCCAAAGCTCTCTCATATATGTTTTGCAAATGATTTGATTCTGTTTGCTGAGGCTTATTTGTGTGGTTTCAAGACAAAATGTTAGCCTAGAAAAACTGAAAATTTTCTTCTCTAAGAACATTAGCCCAACCATGGAGAAGGAAATTAGTGAGGTGAGTGGTATTGCTTCTACAAAAGACCTCGACAAATACTTGGGAATGCTGGTACTACAGAAACGTATTAATAGGGATACTTTCAGTGGTCTGTTTGAACGAATATCTTCGAGACTAGTGATGTGTGTGATTTTGGATGGTTTTAGAGTCTTGTTTTAGGTAGTTTTGCATCCGTTTAGATAGATTTTCCGATTACTTAGGTCTTTTTAGGTTTGTTTTGCTTTCTTTGCATTTGCATTTGGAGTTTGGAGTTTATTCAAGGAAAAGGAGCAAAAAGGAACTAAAATGGAGCTAAGGATAATTGGATCAGCTGTTAGGCAAAAGAAGTCATGAAAACTCGGATCGCTGCCTCGTGGATCGCAGGGCGAGGAATACTCGAAACACTCAAGAAAAGATGCCTCAATCACCAGCCTCAACCTATCTACTACGAGGGAAGACAAATCCATTACACTCAGACCATTCACTCGGCCTCAACTGCCGAGGGCGAAGATCAAAACCACTCCTCGGTGCCCAAGCTCACGCAAGGACTCCGAAGGTAAGATTTCTGTTTGACCGACTTAGGTCGGTTTGACCATTAGGGTTATGCAAATAACCCTATAAAAACCCTTTAATCAATATCTTATCATTTTTATCTGTTGTTTAGCCGAAAAAACTCTCTCTATTTTGTTGTTGCTTTCTTTTATGCTTGTTAAGGTAATGATTATGCTTAAGTTTTAATAGAATGATTTTAGATTGATCTTCATCTTTACTTTATGCTCTTTACTTTATTGTTCTTTATGTTTATGCAAATGAGATCTTCTCACATCCTCCACTCTCAAGCCATTAGACGTGAGTAAATCCTTGTGGATCTCGAGGATAAGGAGATCGGAGGTGAATCAACCGATTCCCTCGCCGTGCAAACATGATTTAACCCCGATCTCTTCTCACATGACTAAGCTTAAGGCTGATCTCTCCCTGATCAAGAGAGATCTGATTTGGGCTATGACCTAAAGCTAGCACCAAAGGAATCAGAGACCAAGTGCTATGTGAGTGATGGTTTGATCCACCGAGGAGAGATCTAGCATGTGGGTCGGCTATTAGATGTATTGGGCTGAACTTTAAGCTTCATATTTGGCATGATCGTGGCTAGCGCCGTAATGGATTAACCGGATTGGTTAGGGATCTTCACCATGAGAATGGGTTGATCTAGGCTTGTCCCTGTCTAAGAATTGCTCTATTTAGCTCGACGAGATTGGATCGGCAAGTTTATCGCCGATCAAACCTTCCCGATCCTCTAGATCTATGTTGTAACCTTAGTTTCATTCATTGCAATTATCTGACTCTGTTTTTATGCATTTATCTGTTTTGAATGTTAAGGTTTTGTTTTTATTTTGTCCTCTAGTCTATTTTGTCCTACTAGCTTGATTGCAAGCTTGTTCAAATCATGGCATATCTTTGTGACAGATTGATAGGTTACTTGAACTAGGAACTAGTAGTAAATTGATTGATTACAAGCGATTTCTGAGTATTGGTTCGACAAATCTCACCTACTTACCCCATGCTTCAATGATTTGATCTTAATGACACAAAAACCTTGTTATCAAATTGGCGTTGTTGCCAAATCAGTCTTGCTTGTTCCAATTTATAATTTGCTAGTCTTAGGATCAGGTTTAGTGTCATTACTATTATTACTTGTCTCTGTTTCATTCAGCTTGGATCTATAAGGACCAAGCCTCCACCTTATTGACAAGTTGTGTTTCTTTCCTTGCAGGCCTCGCAGGTACCCTCACCATTTGACATCGAGGCTAGAGACAGAATCAGCATCATCGTTTCAACTCTTGCGAGTTATGCAAGCAGTCAGTATAGTTTGGTCGGTTGATGCACACGCGGTCAAAAGGTTCTCACCTCCTTCCACCACCCACCGACGACATCGACCAGCTCACTCGTGCAATCTGACGAGAATGTGTCAGAATGCAGAACCAAGAACCAGATCTGAACAACACAACGCCAGGAACAACAACGAATGGAACTCCTCCGTTGGTCAATGAGGCCGCCCACCAGGTGCGAGCACAGAACCCAGCTCGTCGCCGTCGCTGTATTGGTGCAAGCGACACCCTGAGTACACACACAATACAGAACGGGATCCAACTACCAGCGATCCAGAACAACAATTTCGAGATAAAGAGTGGACTGATCTCTGTGGTACAGAACAAAAAATTTCATGGTCTACCCTCGAAGGACCCCCTCGACCATCTCGACGAGTTCGAGAGATTATGCTCGCTCATACGTATCAATGGAGTGAGTGAAGATGCGTTGAAGCTCATGCTCTTTCCTTTTTCTCTAGGGGATAGAGCACATCAGTGGGAAAAACACCTTCCCACCGGATGAATCACAACTTGACCGGAGTGTAAGCACATGTTTTTCACCAAGTTTTTTCCCTAACTCACGGACGGCAAAGCTTCAGAACAGCATATCCAACTTTGTCCAACAGAGCAGTGAGTCCTTAGCCGAGGCATGGGATCGGTACAACACTTACCAAGCTTAGTGCCCTCATCATGGTTTCAGGGAAGATACAATCCTCAACAACTTCTACCGAGGAGTTCACCCGAGGATACGTATGTTTCTCAACAACTTCATGGGAGCTTTCTCCAGCAGGATATAATAGAGAACCTCACCTTAGATGATGGACAGTATGGCAAGGACTATGACCGAGCTGTTAGGGGAACCTCAGATTCTGACACTTCCACAAGAAAGGAGTTGAAACAACTTCACGAGAAGCTGGATAAATTGCTCATGGTGCACACCAAACACGTGAACTTGGTAGAAGAGGATGTAGCCGAAGAGAATGAGGACGAGCAATTGGAGGAGATTTGTTTTGTTCAAAACCAAAGTGGATCTAAGCCATGGGTAAATTACAAGCAGAATCCGAACTTAAGCTATCAGAGTACAAACGTGGCCAATCCACAGGATCAGGTATATCCACCAAAGCAAAGAGCGTGGATTCCAAAGGAACAATGGCAGTAGAGCCTCGAGCTAGCACCAACACTAATACAACAGCCGACAACAAAAGAAGAACAACCTGATGTTCTGAGTATGCTCCAACAGATTTTGAAAAGCCAAACCGCACACCAAGCGGAGATGACCACTAAGTTTGGCGAGGTACATAGCCGAATTGATACCAGCTATAATGACTTCAACCGAAAGTTTGAAACTCTCAACGCTCTGCTAAAGTATGTGGAGAGTAATCAAGCATTATCGTCTACTAAGATAACGGGTCAGCTACCTGGTAAGGCTATTCAAAACCCCAAGGAGTATACGGCTCAATCCATCACTCTCAGAATGGGAAAGGTACTCCCATCCGTCATGGGACCAATGGAAAATGCTGANGTATTCAAGTTGGGGGGGGGGGGGCAGAATAGTCCAAGACCAATGCTGAAGGCATACAACCGCGAGGAGAGCTAGATGGTTATCTGTCTATGGGAGAACCTGCACAACTCGGGGAGAGCCCTCGCCTACCTGTGCAGTAAAGAGAAGCACTAGATATTCCCATCCTGAATGAGAAGGAAGGAGTTGCACCAGTGGTTGCAACCAAAGCCCAAACACCATTCCCCTCATGTCTAAAGAAGAACCAAGCGAAAAAACAGAAGGTTCTCTTTGACAAACAAATGAGCGGTATCAAAATTAATTTTTTTATCTTGGATGCTTTTGCTTTAATTCCGCATATAAGAAATTATTGAAGGACACTCTAAAGGAACGAGAAGAAGAGTGCATGGCCATTGGGACTAGGTCATCCGGATCACTCCTGATACCAATTCTTCCACACCAAAGGAAAGGGTTCATTGCGGAAAAATTGAGTGATCCGGGAAGCTTCACACTTCCTTGTGCATTAGGGCACCTTACATTCATTAATTGCTTATGTCATCTTGGAGCATCCATCAGCTTAATCCCACTGACAACTGCACAAAAGCTTGGGTATTCAAACTTCAAGGATTGGAAAATCTCCCTGGTCTTCGCCGATAGAACGACAAGGAAGCTGAGGGGACTGCTCGAGGATGTACCAATAAGCGTGGGCAGTGTGTTGGTTCCTATAGATTTTGTGGTACTAGAAATGGATAAAGAACCTACTGATCCATTACTGTTGGGTCGACCTTTCTTGGCGTCAGTAGGAGCTCTGATCTATGTAAGGAATAGGACCATTGAACTCAAGGTTGGAGAAGGGGTCGGCATGATGTTTGATTTAAAGGAAGGAAGGAAGAAGCCCACGATCGATGGGCAATGCTTTGAAATTAAGGGAACACTAGAAGAGATGGTTGATGATGCAAACAAGGGAGTTCTAGTTCCCTCTGCAAACCCATACTAGAAGTGTATGAAGAGTCGACCTTGAGACTCTAAACAATCCCACTTGGGAGGGAATCCCATGTTTATCCTTTACTTTTGAAAACTTTTTCTAATTTTGTTTAAAGTCAATTTAGTCTTGTTTTAATTTAAGAACAATCTTTGTTAGTTTATTGTTGTTATTATTGGGTGTTTGGAATCTTGATCTCAGGTTCAAGGAGCTTTGGCTACACTCTTGGTGAAATTGGAGAAAGTAATGCCCTCATTAAGCCAAGAGAGAGTAGGCCTCACACCTAGCCCTCAGAAGCAATAGAACGAGGAGTGGAAAAAATTTGACAAAGAACCTGAACCCCTCAGGACATGAGGCCGAGGAAGGTGTGCGAGTAGTGTTCACATTGCCTTGAACACCACTCATGGACCTACTTGCACACCTCAGTATCGTTTTCTATAGAAAGTTCTTGTCAAATATACCTCAATATGATCGATATGGACTCATTATTCGGGGAAAACATTGAACATGGAGCTTAATGGCCTAGGATGCTTTAATTTGATTATATCTCAATATCTTAGCTAACTATTGTGGTTTTTAGATATTTCTATAAACATGGAGCTAGTCATGACTCAAGATAGTCAGAGGGAAGCAAAAAGAATGGTCCAAGCTTGGGTTTCTCTGAATGGATAGTCAGGCCTCGATGTATGCAGCGAGGAGGGTTGAGCGAGAAGGTTTTCTGAGGAGCACAAAAGGACAAAACTTGATGTGATTCCACCTCACCAAGTGGGGACCACGACCAACAGCTTTTTGCTAAGATCTAGGGACAGTCAAGTCAAGGGAGGACTGATCAAACTAACGGCTTGGATCATACCAAAACTCAAGGACGAATGGCGAGTATTTCGGAAACCGTGATTGTCTCCCTCGTTAATCCGAGATTGTCTCCCTCACACTCCCAAGATTGTCTCCTCCTCACCCATAATACTCGTTTATAAGAAGATCCAACCTCCATCGTCTTCATTATTCAGCCTAAAACACTCAAGCAAACAAACTCTCTCCCTCCGAGTTGATTTCTCGCACCGAGTTACTCTCTCTCATCACCACCGAGTTACTCTCTCTCTCCTCCAAGTTCGAGCTATTCTCCCATCCTTGTCAAGAAAGTCTTCCGGTGACCAAAAAAAGATGAAAGAATTCAGGAGCAAGTTCATGCATGACGCGAGAAGGGCTGGTAGAAGAGAGATAGTGGCGGGACTAGGCGATTCACCACTGGTCCGCCGCAACAACAGACCTCACCGGTTCTGATCAGGGAATCGGCGAGGAGATCGGCGACTAAGCTAATGGACTAGAAGTACAAGCACAGAGACGGTGGCTCAGCTCAAGAGAAGAGAAAAAGGAAGCAGATAGCCTCGCCCTCAAGCACTGAGGACAGTGACGAGGACAACCCGTATGCTCAACCCTCGCCGATGGAGGTCGAGTGCAAAGACAAGGAGGCGATAGAAACCAAAAATGTGAAGAAAAGGCGGAACACGAGGTATCGCCGAGTGATTGAGGACCTGAAGAAGAGCGGCTACTTGGAGAAAGAAGCAAAGAAGGCCTACGAGGGGTGTGAGAAAGAGAAAAAGAAGAAGTGTACAAAGGAGGATGATGAATCCAACAAGGCTTATGCGGCTTTGAAGGCCATGGGAGTTAAAGGTACATATTTCCCCCATTCTGGAACCATGAGGGAGTTGAGATTTACTGAGGAAGTCAATAGGGTGTTTAGCTCGCTTGGCGTGAAAGTTTGCATGTACAATGTGGCGAGTTCTTACATTGAGGAGAAATTGAAATTCCTCGCCACCATAGACTTCTTGATCTACGCTAAGACCAAAAAGTCCAAGATCAAGAAGAATGGACTTGGGTACATAACATTCACCGTGTATGACAAACTATACGCGGTGACGTTGAGGGAGTTCGACCAAATTATTGTATTTCATTCCGGAGAGGCGGCACATCCGGATATTGGAGAAAATGACACCAATGAGGTTTGGGAAATGCTGACAGGAGTTAAAGCATATGATTCATCCCAAAGTAAAGGAAGCTGGATCCGCAACCCACCTATCTACTATGCAAGGAGGGCAATAGCCAATGTCATTTTCACCCGACCTTCCACCTCACCAATCAACCTCGGAGAGATGCACATGATGGTCATAGCAATGAAGGAGATTGTTGGCATGACTCCAAGCGGACACCATATTGATGGAGATGAAGGGCACTCCGGATAGTTATTTGTATTGGCAAAACATTCATCTTTACTTTCTGTTCTGTACTTTATTGTTTTTTATGTTTATGCAAATGAGATCTTCTCTGATTCTCCACTCTCAAGCCATGAGACGTGAGTAGATCCTTGTTGATCTTGAGGATAGAGAGATCGGAGGTGAATCAACCGATTCCCTCGCCGTGCAAACATGATTTAACCCTGATCTCTTCTCACATGGCTAAGCCTAAGGCTAATCTCTCCCTGATCAAGAGAGATCTGATTTGGACCGTGACCTAAGTCTAGTGCCAAAGGAATTGGAGACCAAGTGCCATGTGAGTGATGGTTTGATCCACCGAGGAGAGATCTAACATGTGGGTCGGCTATTAGATGTATTGGGCTGAACTTTAAGCTTCTGATTTGGCATGATCGTGGCTAGCGTCGTAATGGATCAGTCGGATTGGTTAGGGATATTCACCATGAGAATGGGTTGATCTAGGCTTGTCTTTGTCTAGGGATCGCTCTATTTAGCTCGGCGAGGTTGGATCGGCGAGTTTACCGCCGATCAAACCCTCCCTATCCTCTAGATCTATGCTTTTAACCTTAGTTTCATTCATTGCAATTATCTTACTCTGTTTTTATGCATTTCTCTGTTTTGAATGTTTAGGTTCTATTTTTATTTTGTCTTCTAGTGTATTTTGTGTTATTAGCTAGATTGCAAGCTTTTTGAAATCATGGCCTGTCTTTGTGACAGATTGATATGTTGCTTGAACTAGGAACTAGTAGTAGATAGATTGATTACAAGCAATTTCTGAGTATTGGTTTGACAAATCCCACCTACTTACCCCATGCTTCAATGATTTGATCTTAAGGACACAAAAACCTTGTTATCAACTAGTAGAATGGAAGAATCGATTTTTGAACCTAACTAGCCGCATCACTCTCACCAAAGCAGTCTTCTCTTCCATCCCACTTCATCAAATGAGTGTAGTTTGTCTTCCTAAGGCAACTCTACAAAGACTAAATAGAATTTCAAGGCAGCTTTCTGGGATAGCTCGCCTGATCATCAATGTCAGCATTTGATTAACTGGAATACGGTCTGTAAACCTAAATCTGATGGGGGTCTTGACATTAAACGCTTTGAGAAGATGAACTTGTCATTAGTGGCAAAGATGGGATAGAGACTACTCAATGATACGTTGAGCCTTTGGGCTACTGTTCTCTGGTATAAGTATAAGATGAATGATTTTTGGGATGTATCTTGGTTAGATCGTTCACGATTTGGCTCTGCAGTTTGGCAAAGTATTGTTATTAGCCTTAAAGAAGTTGTTTTCAAAGGCCTGAAATGGACTATTGGTGATGGAATGTATACTCTTTTTTGGATTGATTGTTGGCTATTAGATGTCCCACTATCTTTGATAGTGTCTCAGAGTTTACAGGATCACTTGCTTTCACAAAAGGTGAGCGATTTATGGAGAACAAACGTGGGTTGGCTGTTTGAATCGATCAGGCCTTATCTTCCTGATTTCATTTTCCTTCAATTACGTTCAGTTGTGGTTGATGAGGTCACTAATGTTGTTGATCGTATAGCTTGGAAAGGTTCCATGAATGGCATGTTTTCAGTTAAGTCAGTGTACTCTCTTCTTACAGACACAGTTGATCCACGGAAATATATAGAATTTTTTACGACAAAATATGGTGGGTTAAAGTCCCTAAAAAGATTTGAACTTTTTTAGGGATGTTATCCCATCAAGCCGTGATGACAAATTTGGAAAGATTCCGACGACATTTGGGTTCTTCGGCTTTATGCTCCATATGTAAGAGTGATGATGAATCTTTACAACACATCTTAAGAGATTGTCCCGCTATGTCTAGCATATAAAATTGAATAATTTGTAGCTCAAGAAGGAAAGTTTTTTGATTAATCTATTTTTAACTAGCTCTTCTTGAATCTCAGTTGCCATGATCTTTTGGACAATGTTCCTTGGTCTACTTATTTTGCATCTACTATTTGGTGGGCATGAAGATGGCGGTGTTGTAATGTTTTCAACAACCAATGGAAATGTCAAGATATAGTAGCTTTCATTAAAGAGTAAGGAAGCTTGGAATTCTCATTGTATCATCGAGGAGGCGGAGTGAAACCAATTTGGGTTTATAGGCTTATTGCTTGGTCTCCTCCCTATTTGGGATGGTTGAAATTGAACACAAATGGTGCTTGTAAAGGAATTTGGGGTTGCCTACAGCTAGGGGAGTCTTAAGAGATGAGAAGAGTGATTGGTGTGGAGGTTTTTTGGTGAACATTGGGGTATGTTCGGCGCCCTTAGGGCATGTATTACGGATTATATATTGTGTGGGATTATCATGCTATTTATGTTGAGTTCAAGGTAGATTCAGAGATTGTGGTTGGTTTTCTTAATTCAGGGATTAGTGATTCTCACCCCATGTCATTCCTAATACGTTTGTTCTATGATTTTCTTTGAAACGAGTGGTTTTTCCGAGTTACTCATGTGCATCGAGAGGCTAATCATCTTACGGATGTATTAGCTAATCATACCTCTAGTTTACAGTTAGGTTTTTGATATACGGTGTTTTTATCTATTTTTAACCCTTGTTTTCTATGGTTTTATTGAGTAAAAGTATATTTTTAGAGTCTTTTAGTCTGTTTTAGAGTCTTTTCAGGTCATCTGTCACATTTGGAGAAGATGAACCGATTGGAGTGAAAACGAGCATATGGAGATGCAGAATCATGCAGAAGCGTCTGACGTTTGGATTATTTTGAAAGCCTTCCCACTGTTGGATCAAGCTGAATTTGTACACAAGATAGCCACGTGAGTTAGCTTTTATTCGGAGGTTGTTTGAAGAAAATTGAACAAGCGGTTAGGAAGATATGATGATTTTACCAAAGATATGTCACTCTAGCCGCGAACAAATGCCACCAGAAGACGCGCTCGACTTGAGGATCAATCTACTAAAGCCTTGATCGATCGATCAACATCTTGATCGATCGATCATCAAAGTTTTGCGAGAAAACCCTAAAATTTTCATATTTCATCCGATTTAATATATTTTGTACTAAAACGATTTTTCCATATAAAAACTAGGTCTAGCCACGTTTTAGAAGCAACAATCATATCATTATTTTCAGAAGCCACTTTAGTTGTAACCTTGGGGAGAGGATTTCATTCTCCACAACTCTTTGGAGAAGATTTCTAAACCCTCTTTTTATTTTCAATTGCAATTCATGTTTCTTTTCATCATGTTTTGTGTTTCTGCTTTGATCATGTCTGAATAGATTTTTTGTCAAGTTTAGGGTTTCTAGGGATTTAGGACTCAATGATTAGGGACAAATAGGGTTCAAATTCAATAGAGTATTCTCCATCTAATCTTATGCTTAATGCCTAGAATAGCCTGATCAACTAGTCTATGAACCTAGCTTGTTAGCCCTCCAAAAGCTTGCTAGGAATCTGAACTAGGTTAGATGAACAATCAATCACCGCGATAGCTGATGTTTAGGTTGATTGTGGATAGTTTAACCTACTTGTTTAATGCATGTTCGAGATTTAGAACCAATGATAGTTAGGACCTCTAAATTGTCGAGTGGAGTCTCGAGTACTGCGAGAGTATACTCGTTATACCTTTTTGTTCAAGTCGAGAATTGAGTTTGAGTAATTCCCTGAATAGTTTCCCTAATTAGATTTCTATTTCCTGATGAATACCCTATGCGTGATGCTTTTTTATTTATTAATATCATATCATTATTGCTTTGTTTTGTTTCGATCCACCATTATTTGATTTATCTTATCTTAAGTTCACTCTAAAGATTAATAGTGTAACCATTGATCCTCGTGGATTCGATCCTTAAGTGCTACATCGATATGATACATACGAAAAGTTAAATTAGTATAATTAACCTTGTATGAGTTTTCACTTTTTAAGTTCTCCACCGAATCATCTTTTTCCTATTTTGGAAGATGATAGAATTAGTGTTAGAGTTTCTAAACTAATTTATTCTCCATTTGTTTCTTAAAGAGTGTTATTCTAGTTTTTTTCACACAAATTAAGAAACAATATACAAAGTCATTTATATCCCTATAAATTAAAGGTAATGATTAGCTAGATTTCATGTTAAAAAAATTGATTGAAAGTTAAAATTGGAATTTTTTGTTAAAAGTTATATTGAAATTGTAGAATGACACTTTTTGTGAAACACCTTTTTTTTTCTAGAATTACACTTTTTACAAAACGGAGGGAGTGTGAATTAAGTTGCTTAATTTTTAATAAAAGATGCTTTGGAGATGATTTTCTCCTCTTTTGCAGACCAAAAATTTTTTTTTGGCAAAAATTGTTGTCGTTGGGAAGAGCACTAAATAAGAATTTCAGCAAGGAAAATAATAATAACATCTTTTTATGTGTAGGTATAATAATTAAAGAGTAATTAATTCTTTTTGGTTCTCGTATTTGCTTTAACGTTTCATATTCCAAATAGCCTTACATTATATTCGTTGGTTTGGTTTAATTATGTATACACTAGTCTGAATTCGGTTGATTTAATTATGCTCGGTTCGGATACATTTCATGTATGTATACCCAAAATATTGGATTATGCTTGATTTTTTGCAAATTTTAGATCCGATCCGAACTGTAACCAACCCCAGAACTGACCCGAAATAATTAGAGTATTTAAAATGTAGACTTGATCCGATCCAGAACCGGTACCAATCCAGTTTTCAAGCAATTCCTATATGGATATCAAAAACATATATCTGAAGAATTTGGGTCTGATAGGTATTTATCCGGAACTAATCCGAATACCTAAGGGTAGAGAAGACATCTAAAAAAGTAGAATATTTTGCTTCTTTTTTTTTTTTTTGTCTGAAGAATATTTTGCTTTATGATATAAATGTATAATAACTTCATCTTCTTGTCTGCTGATGATATTAAATAAACTATTATTATTGCAGCAGAGGATTAGTGGTCAGGTTTAAGAGGTATACCGGTTTTATGCAAGTCTGTTCAATTAAGCGATGAAGAATGAGAGAGTTGATGGGTAAGGAAGCAATGAAGCTCAGTTCCAACAACATCTCGAAGAAGTTGTTGAGAGGAAGACGATGATGGTGTGACAGATGAGTTTATGCCCAAATAAGAACAAAAGTCTTATTTTGACTGTCAATTTGATACAGATTAGTTACTCATAACCAGGAAGCCATAATTCGAATCAACTTTCCAATTAATATACTTGTATTGCTAATGAAGCGTTTCTTATGTCAGAAACTTCAAACATTAGACATTCTCACATGCAGTTTCTTATTTATTTACAAGACTCATAAAGATACACGTATAACCTTATGTGTCAACTCCATGGGGTTTCTAATCCGAACCTAACTTATGATATATACCCATTGTTTACTTTGTTCAAGAAATAAATCACAGCATCATACTCTGTTTCATCTACTTTTTTTATTTTATTTCGAACAATTATTATGACTGTTGACTTTGAAAAGGGTTTCATTTTTATCCTCATTTGCTTCTTTTCACTCCTCTGTTACTTTCTCTTTTTCTGTAAACCAAAAGACTCACGAGTTGGTTTTGATCTACCTCCGAGCCCTCCTTCTCTTCCGCTCATTGGTCATCTTCACCTTCTCTTTTCTTCTCTGACTCACAAGTCCTTACACGAACTCTCCTTCAAGTATGGGCCTCTTCTCCATCTCCGCATCTTCAATGTTCGTGTACTCTTTATTTCCTCGGCCTCACTGGCGTATCAGATCTTCAGGGCACATGATGTTAACATCTCGTATCGCGGAGATCAGCCTCCGATTGATGAGTCCCTCTTAGTTGGATCTTCCAGCTTTTTCACTGCCTCTTATGGGGATTATTGGAAGTTCACGAAGAAGCTATTGGTCACGAAGCTTCTTGGACCGCAGGCACTTCAACGTTCACGAAGCATCCGTGCAAATGAATTGGAACGTTTTTACACAAAACTATACGATAAGGCAATGAAGAAGGAGAGCGTTGAGATTGGTAAGGAAGCAATGAAATTCATTAACGACATCATCTTCAAGATGATCGTAGGGAGGAATTGTTCTGAGGAGAATGGTGAGGCTAAGAAAGTCAGAGGCTTGGTGATCGAGTCAACTTCCTTGACAAAGAAGATTTTCCTGGCAAACATCTTGCACAAACCGCTTAAGAAGCTCGGGATCTCGTTGTTTAAGAATGAAATAATGGATGTTTCCTGCAGATTCGAGCGAGTGCTGGAGAGGATAATTGAGGAGCACGTAGAGAAACAGAACGAAGATCGAGATGCAGACATGCTAAACGTGTTGTTGGCAGCTTACCAAGATAAAATTGCAGAGTATAAGATCACTAGGAACCACATCGAGTCGTTGTTTGTGGTAAATCTTTCTCTCAGTTAGGTGGATTCGTCTTTTTAAGATTAATAGACGAATCCAAAAGAAGTACACTTTCATTGTCTTGTCTGAGAAACATTTGCAACTGCAGGATCTTTTGGTTGCAGGAACTGACACTTCGAGACATGCAACACAGTGGACAATGGCTGAGATTATTAACAAACCTAAGATTCTTGAAAAACTAAGAGAAGAAATAGATTCTGTTGCTGACAAAACCAGGTTGATTCAAGAAACAGATCTGCCGAACCTCCCTTATTTGCAAGCAGTTGTTAAGGAAGGACTGAGATTGCACCCACCCGGACCACTGTTTGCAAGAACAGCCCGAGAAGAGTGTAGAATAGGAAAATATTATGTACCTAAGAACACACCAATTGTTTTTAATGCTTATGCTATGATGAGAGATCCTGTATCTTGGCAAGATCCTAATGAGTTTAAGCCTGAGAGGTTTCTAGGAGAAGAAAACGAGAGAGAACAACCACTTAAGTACATTCCTTTTGGCAGTGGTAGGAGAGGCTGTCCAGGATCAAATCTAGCTTATATCATTATTGGAACTGCGATTGGAATGATGGTGCAATGCTTTGACTGGAAAACCAAAGGAGATAAGGTTAACATGGAAGAGGCACATGGAACAATGGTCTTGACCATGGCTCATCCCCTTAACTGCATTCCTGTTGCTCGAACCCCAACTTTAACTTCCAACCAGTAGATTCCCAGTTCCTGACTTGGAATTATAACATGTTTTTTTGAAATAAAAAATTTGGACCATTTCTCTATTTGTGCGTAACATGGGCCAATTATAATCTTCTCTGTATTGTTCAATCTTCTGCGTATTGTTCCAATTTTTTGGGATGTTCCCGAACATAAATTATAACATGGTGGATTAAACATCTATTGTGGATCTTTAGTGGTTATTGTTGGTGATTTGATCATATGATGTCGACACGATTAATTTGGATTTAAAACTTCCTTTTTCCATTGTTTCACTTTTGTCCTAGTATAGAAAACAAAATTCTATAGATTTTGACCCGAGCCGATGTGGTTTTTCTTTTCCAAAAATATGATCATTTTACTGATAAAACAACGAACATAGAACATTCGTTGATGATCTAACCAATACATCAATGATTTTGGTTCCAATCACAACGAAAATCTTAAACACCACAAAAGCCTTTAACACTTAACAAAACAAAGAAGAATTCATAAGAGACAACTTAAGACTATATTAAATTTTAATAGAAGAAACCAAAAGAAGGAAAAGTTATTGCTTTATGGACAAGCTAACTTAAAATGACCTTGGGGCCTTCGAATATGGTTCATCTTCTATGTCTGGGTACCTCTTCCTCTTGGTCTCACGGTTAATCAGAAAAGCAACTTCTTCTTGTGTTGATGATGTAGTCAGATCAAACTCCATGTTAGCTTTGAATTTTGTGAAGTCCTCATTGTTGAGATGGATGTCTCTAACCGTGTCCCATAGAGTTGGAATGCCATCCATCATGCTTGCCGTTGCTTGACTGCAATGCCTTATGGAGTTAGCCGGTGCTGTTGGTGTTGTGATTGTTGCATCAAAGGTTGGAACTCCATTTGAGAGAGTGTTGCTGAAGAGGTATCCCATGGTTCCTCGTTACCTTCTACTTCAAGTAGATAATCAGATGATAACGGAACATATGTGCAAACACTCGTATCATGTGTAAGCTTTTGACAATTAAGATAGAAGTTGGATACTCCTTCATAGTGAAAGAATACATGGAGTAGTTCCCCATTCTGAAACCTGATGGGTTTGAAAAACTTCAACCCTTCAAAAGGATCAATGTTGATCCTTGTCCTTATTGTCGTGGCTCTTGTGACTGAGTGGCTCTGGACATATACTTCAATAACTTCCTTAATAGCTCTAGCTATCAACCGAGTTGTCATGGGAGAAGCATAATGTAGTGGAAGATCGTGTATTTGAATCCAAAGTGGCAAAGATCGAAAGAAAAGACGGGAGTCTATTGGTTCCCATCTCTGGATAAGGACTATCCGTCCATTGAAAGCTAGAGGCTATCTCCGTAAGATAGAGATTAGGTCTGTTTCTAAAAAAAAAATGAACTGCACATAGTCATGATCGATGATCCTTCCATAGACTCTTGTTTCCATGCGCCAAATCTTAGGTGAGTCATTCGCCATATCCACTAGATTATGTTCTGCATAGTTCAGAGGGCGAGCTACAAGACTCAAGCGTCTCATTTCCATCGTGTTGTAATAGGCGTAATACAGTATATACACCTCATCGTCCTTTCTTCCCATGTGGGACTGATCAATTGCAGACCAAAATTTTATCCACCATTTTTGTAAGAAACGAGTTCTGCCATGAGATGACTGAAAAGTGTTCTGTTGAGTCTCTTTCTTCTTTCGCCTTTTAAGCTTGAGTGTTGAAAGGAGTTTCATCATTCATATCTCACATCTATCCGCATGGCAAACGTCTTGAAGGTTGTGAGCATGTTAACTAATGCATGCTCTGCATTTGTTTCACTCCACCGCCTTGTATCTTCTAGGATATCTTATCGAAGATTTGGATGTTGTGGAATGCAGATCGATGATTGGTTCCATAAGGAGGGAGTGACACTTGTCAGAGACTGAAGTTAGACTCATGGAAGCACTTGAAAGTAGGTAATCATTAGCTAGACAGAAGCGTGAGTTAGGGTTTGGAGAGGATGTTAGCGTGATAAAGTGGATAAAAAGGTTGAGAGAAACGATACAAGTTACACGGGAAAATAGGCTAATCTTGAGATATCCTCATATGTTGGGCTTAATCATTTGGGTTAAATAAAAAACTAAAAAAGCGGCCCATTAATACGACATTAATAGAGAAAAGTTTGGAGGTGATTAGTGTCAAGATAAACTGTTTGGAATGTGAAAATATTATCTGAAGGAGTAATGAAGCAATGATTATGAGGTCAGCTGTTAAGATTCAAAGTTTAGTGGGAAGTGATGTTGAGACAACCAACCTGGTATATTACTTCCAATGTAGTCTTGAAATCAGTTCTGCCCTACCACACTTTTTGCAATGAGATGTTGCCATGAACATTGTTGTGTAGGGATTAAACGGAACAAAAAACCTCTTCCTTGATATGTCATGTTCTTCAGTTGGTGTAGTTGGTGTTTAAATCTAGGCCATTTATGTTGCTGTGTAATAATCTCATATATCTCCTTGTTATCCACCATTATACAGATTGGATAGAAGTGAAGATTTTTGATACTTTGTAGAAGCCAAAGTAGTCCTTGGACTTGAACTTGTAGTGTACTACCCATATTAAAAATTGTGTGTCTCACATGCCAAGTCTTTTTACCCTCCATGTTTTGTATGATCCAAGCTCCTCCATGTTGATTAGAGTTTGAACTAAACATAGTATCCCACCAAACAGAGTATTTGCATTCTCTATGCTTTATAGTGAACTTGTCCTTTAGAGAATTCCCTGTACTCCGTGTTAAGTTCTCCAGCTTGTTTTGTTGCTGAGACCACAATTTTGTTTCAGTTAGAGTATCTTGTAGGTTACTCATTGGGTTTTTGATATGTGCCTCGCCTTGTGACTAGGCTTGGTGTAGACCCCAAGAAGACCTCAAAGGATCGATCCTTATGGCCGTGAGTTGGTGGAACCGATGAAGAAGACTTCAACGAGTTGATCCTCTACAGTTGATGTGTTGCAGATGGTTGCGAATGAGAACCACAAAGGAGGGTGGTGATTCCTTTGATAATCTCGGTCTGATCAAGGCTTGGACTCCTCAACAAGGCTTGATCTTGGCTAAACTCTCGACTCCTCAAAGAGAATTAGACGGCAATTTCTTGAAAGAAAACGTTTTTATCTTTATTAATCTTGTGTGAAAAATACAAAACCGCAAGGAGCTTTATATATAGCTCGTCGATGGTGTCTTCAATGGGCAGAAAATGGAGCAATTTTAGCTCTACAATTATGCAATCAA
>OVBA01000552.1:0-62926 GCA_900406435.1 Lepidium aucheri | reverse complement strand
TATTTGAGAGTTAATTTATTGAGAGTTAAGTTTTGACAACTCACAGACACGCACGCACAACCATAACCTCTACTTATCTCACTTACCAATCAATTAATCTTAGTTAATAATCAATTCACAGATTTACAGATTTATCTCAACTCATCCACATAACCAATTCCTCATCCACAAAACCAATTACTCATCCACAGAACCAATTTATATATATATATATATCAATTCCATCATCCAGAGAACCAATTTATATATATATATATATATATATCAATTTACAGAAACAATTCCATCATATTTATGGTACTTATATATTTATATATAAGTAACATATCAATTTACAGAAACAATTCCATCATGCACAGAACCTTTATTTCACTCTCAGTTCTATATATATATATATATATATTCAGATACTACACAGAACCATTTTAAAACACAACCATGTTCTACTCAATTACCACTCATCAACATTAATTACCATGTTCTACTCAATTACCACTCATCAACACCTAAGACACACTATTACCATTGTAGTTAAGACACAATCATCAACATCAAAACAACAAAAACCTCATACATATTCATCAACATCAAAACAACCATAATCATCAACACTAACCTTGATTCTCCACTCCGCATTCCACCAACTCCAGGCATTGAACTTTGTTTCCCTTCCCTCACCGAACCTCAGACATAAAAAAGAGAAATTATGTTAAAAAAATTATCTTTAACGAATTTAATCAATCAAACACTCAAACAAGCTACAAATTACCTTAATTACATGTTTATAAACAAATCAAACAAAAGCCCTTATTCTAGAAACACTTAATTCACTAACCCGACAAACCCTAATTCCTATTTCACAGAATCGAAATTACAATCAACTCATCACTCAAACAACCTTGTAATTACACTAATTAGAGGTTTATAAACGAATCAAATAAAAGCCCTATATTCTCGAAACCCTAATTTTAAAAATCGCACAAACCTTAATTTCTATTTCACAGAATCGAAATTACAATCAATCCTTCACTTAAACAACCTTGTAATTACACTAATTAGAGGTTTATAAACGAATCAAATAAAAGCCCTAAATTCTTGAAACCCTAATTTCAAAAATCGCACAAACCCTAAATCCCTATTTTCAAAATCGATACAAAATTACATACTAGATACGATAACTTACGTTTTTTGGAGACGATTCATCTGCCAATCGCTTCGATTTCGCCTCCGACCACCACTCTCTCTCACGATTCCGACTTCGCAGGCGAACAAATCTTCTTCTCCTCAACCCATGACCACCTTAACGCCTCAGATCCTCCACAAAACTTCGTCGCGTAGTCGCGACAACGATTTCCCCTTCTCCTTTGCTGAAATCGATTCGATTTCTCGCAATCGCATGCGAAGAGAAGAGAGAGAACAGAGCGAGAAGAAGAAAAAAGAGAGAGAAAATTTTCGGTCAAATGAATTTGTCCACGTTTTTTCTTCTCTTCTATACCCACACTTGCGACCAATCCGAACCGGCCACGTCTGCGGTTCTTAATCCGCAAAACGTTTCTTATTTAAGAAACTTTTTTTAACATTTTTCATTTATTTTAACTTTTTTTAATCAGTTTTTACTCTAAGAAACCCCTTAAATCCGCCCGTTAATGATGGTCTAAAAAACACAAATTGCACAAATGGCGAATGTTTAACATGACATGCATTCGCACCAGTTCATATTTACATAAACTAATTTTCAGATATAACCGCGTTTACCACTAATTAATTATTGTTAAATTTACATATATCAAAAATCACATATAATTATTTTGGTTATATATATATATATGTATATGATTTCTATAGTCCATATAATACGTGACCAAAATACAGAATTGTATTTAAAAAGAATGTACCAGAGAATATATACAATGTTTTCGTCAATGCAGAAATGTATTATCAGTTTTAACAAAACAAAAAATAATTATGCTTCTTCTAACATTGTTTCCATGTATCATATTTTTTTTTGGCTAAGAAATTTGCTCCTCAAAAAGGTGAAGGCAACTTGAGAATTAGATATTCTAAATGGCGGAGCTTTCGTAGATCGTTAAAAGTCTCAGTCTAAAGGATCGAACCACCAGTTTTGCTCGCTTCGACATATAGCTTCTCAAATTACGTACCAAACCAAACCGGTTATAACCACTCGAAGTTTTTACCAGCATTGTTTTAGTCACAAACGGAAACGGCCTTCCCTTTTTAACCGTCGCTTCACTCTATTTTCCTTTAACACAATCAACGGAATTGTTAGACTGAGTCAACTTCATGATCGGAGAGATTCTCCCCTTCTTACGCCGACAAGATTATTTCCCGATGGTGTTTTGAATCGCGACGCTAGCTTTAACAGCGAGAGCTACCATCCGACGCTGTTAAACGGTTTTGACGCTTAGAGATTGGGAGGACGAAGTAGATCTGCTCCGCCTGAAGCTGCGCTTCTACTTTGATCATCGATATAAAATCGTCATAGGAGATAGAATCAGAATCGCAGAGGAAATAAGAAAAATGTCTAGAGGAAGACGAAGATGAAGCTGCGGCAGATTCAACTTCCAAAACATGAGATGCTAGCACTGGAACATTGTACCCAGAGATCACCGTTAATCATCACGATCTTCAGCATCGGCAAAGAATCGAAGTCTCTCAGGTTAAACGACACACAGATTCCCATTTCGATAAAAGAGAGAGTAGAGGAGAAAGATATAATTCACAAATATAGATAAGACGCCTGAAGTGATGCTTCTACTTCGATCGCCAGAATAAAGTCGTCGTAGGAGAGAGAATCAGAATCGCAGATGAAGTAAGAAAAAAGGTTTAGAGGAGACGAAGATGAAACTGCAGCAGATTCAGCTTCCAAAACATGAGATGCTAGACATTGTACTCCCGGAGATCACCGTTAACCATTACGATCTTCACCGTCGACAAAGAATTGAAGTCTCTCCGATTAAGCGAGACACAAATTCCCATTTCACAGAGGAGAAGGAAAAAGAGAGTTCAAGAATATGGATTAGACACGTAGAACTAGGTCGGTCATAGTACGGTTATATACAGAAGCGTAAGAGCATCATTATTGATGGTTTCTTATTTAGAGGATCTTAAAGAAAAAGTGAGTTAAGAAATATATTTTTGTTTTGAGTTTTTAGGTGTGATTAATGGTAGTTTCTTAGGAATTAAAAAATAAAAATAAAAAAAGGAGAGAGAGTAAAACAGGAGAGAGAGAGTAAAAAAGAAGATAGGGTAAAAAGAGGGGAGAGAGTAAAAAGAGGAGAGAAAGTAAGAAAGGAGAGAGAATAAAAAGATGAGAGAGAGTAAAAAGATGAGAGAGAGTAAAAAGAGGAGAGAGAGTAAAAAGAGGGGAGAGAGTAAAAATAGGAGAGAGAGTAAAAAGAGTAGAGAGAGTAAAAGAGGGCAGAGAGTAAAAAGAGGGGAGAGAGTAAAAAGAGGGGAGAGAGTAAAAAGAGGAGAGAGTAAAAAAGAAGATAGGGTAAAAAGAGGGGAGAGAGTAAAAAGAGGAGAGAGAGTGAAAAGATGAGATAGAGTAAAAAGAGGAGAGAGACTAAAAAGATGAGAGAGACTAGAAAGATGAGAGAGACTAAAAAGGAGAAAGAGTAAAAAGATAAGACAGAGTAAAAAAGAGGAAAAATAGTCAAAAGATAGATTGAGTAAAAAGAGGAGAGATAGTGAAAAAGGAGAGAGGGTAAAAAGAGAAGAGAAAGTAAAAATGGAAAGAAAGTAAAAAGAGGAGAGAGAGAGTAAAAGAAGAGAGAGAGTAAAAAAGAGGAGAGAGAGTAAAAGATGAGAGAGAGTATAAAAAAGGAGAGATAGTGAAAAGATGAGAGAGAATAAAAAGAGCAGAGAGAGTGAAAAAAGGAGAGAAAGTAAAAAAAGAGAGAGGATAAAAAAAAGAGAGAGTAAATAAGAGGAAATATAGTAATAAGAGGAGAGAAAGTAAAAAGAGGAGAGAGTAAGCTTTTTAATAATAAAATAAGCTAAGAAACCCATTAGAAGAATTTCTTAAATAAGAAACTTTCATAGGATTTCTTAAGGGTTTCTTAAGTTTTTAATAATAAAATAAGTTAAGAAACCCTTAAGAGACCACCAATAATGATGGTCTAAAAGATAAAACCGAATTATAAAAATTGAAATTAATAAACCGGTTTAACATATTGAACCGGTAGCTGACGCGTAGGTCTCTTAGGTTAGTTTGTTGTGCGTCCATTAGTAGATTCTAGTCACACAAATAGTAAAATGACATATAATATTTCCCTAGTTAATACCTCCTGATTAACTTTCGTTTTCATGACCCAATCCACATGGGATTATTTGAATTTCATAACATTAAGTAAGTGATTTATTTATATAAATAAATAATTTATTTTGCAGATTTTTTTATATTTTTGATCGTATATTTAGTTTTTCATATAATATAATAAACGATATGATTTATGTTGTGTACCATTTTAAAATAGGTAGCATATTTGTAAAGTCTAGTTTTTGAACATTAAAAAGGTAAACACATTGACGTATGCTTAATAAAATAGTTGTTAGAATTTTTTTAATAAAAAAAGTAATTTAGTTAATGAAATGTAGACGCACAGTATGTTAGTAGTAATAAGTTAATAAATATTTAAAACCGAACCATATACACACATAAACATTCTGCGTAATGATAGCTAGTCATGGACATAAAACCGGATCCGAAGAACCAAACCTGGATCCGACATAAAAAGAAGATCTGAACCCTAACCCGGAAAGCTTAAATATCCAAACGTGTCCAAAAATTTAAGACCCGAAGAACCAAACCCAACTGAGAATCGAACAGCTACTGGAACACCCAATTTTATAGTATTTTTAGGTATTTTTAGAGTATTCTATAAGTATTTTTGCTATTTTTAGATAATTTCAAATATTTTTGATTATGTGGATATTCAAAAGTATTTTTTTTGTTTTTAGGTATTTTCCGGTATATGTTTAGAAATTTTTTTAGGATTTTTTTGGATAATTCTATGGTATTTGGGTATTCGAATTATTTTCAGATTTTTAAATTAGGATCCGAACTAACCCAAACCCGAATAAAACCGACCCAGACCCAAACCAAAATAGTGACAAGTCCTATATGGATATAAAGAAAAAATTACTACTTTTTACATAATTTTCATCATAATTTTGTTGGCCATAATTACTATATGTTTTAGTGAAAAAGTAATGGGAAGTGGATAGTTTGTTTTTTTCTGCTATGACAAATGAGTAGTTATTACTCCTATTTAATCTCTCTGTTCTTTTATACTTGATGTTTTAGAACTTCACACAAATTAAGAAAATATTAACTTTTTTGTTTTACACAATTTTCAAAACAATCTAATCAATTACATATCAATCTGCAGAATTTAAACAGTCAAAACACTAAAAATACATTAAATTTTGCATAGAAAACTGAAAATATCAACTAAAAAGAAACAATTTATTTTTCTAAAACATCAACTAAAACTAAACAGAGTATTTATTTATTTTTCTTCTTAACTTATTAATTATTACAATATAGTTTATGTTTCTCGTCGTCAATGCATCCAATAATAGTGAATATTAATTTTCCAATAACATATGCGCCACTTGATTATCTTTCTAATTGAACTTTCAGCAAGTTTCAATTATTTTTTTACTTTTCTTCCTAACTTACTCCCTCTGCAGGACCGTAAGATGAGATCCGTCACATAGGTTAAAAATAGAAAATTTATTATATAAATATCATTAATCTTTTTTTTTCAAAAAGTTGATATTTTTTAGACACATATCATATTAAAAAAAATTATACTCATACCATACTATTATTGTCTTATTATACAATTATTTTCTTTTATCAAAACTTAGAGCCCATATTTTACCAGTATGGTAAAGATAATATTTTTATCACCACTAGGCTTTTAATTTTGTCGAGATGGTCATGTCCCTCCGTTTCAGTTTAAGTGATATTTAAGGTTGTGACACACAAATTAAGACACCTTATAAATACCTATTTTAACCTTATTTATAATTATTACTCGTTATTTTAGTAATTAAGAAAATTATGGGTAAGTGGCCTTTAGTCTAGTGGCAGGAGTAAGTCCACTAAATGACAGGTGCACTTGCACATCCCGGGATCGAGTCCCGCCGCCTGCATTATGCAGGAATTTGGCTAATGGGCCGGCCAGTTGTGACCCAATATTGTTGACAAAAAAAAGAAAATTATGGTAGCTCATTATTTAGTCTTAAAAGTCTGTTGATCCCAAACCACATTAATCTCAATTAGTCCCAAAAATTACAATTTCCATTGCGAAGACAAAATTAAATGTAGGCATAAATGGTAAATTTATTTTGTGTAGTCAAATTTTCTTTCAATGACTTGAAGATGATTAACACACGTATAAAAAATTTCATGTTACCAAAGATTTTAAATTTTTTAAATATGGAGCCAAATCAAAGAGACTAAGAATTTTATCAAAATTCAAAATGTTGTATTGGAGCCAAACTTTAAATTGATTAGGCCTATATATAATGACCAATAAACTAACAAATGAATCCATAATTTCATTCATGAATTCTAATTTTGGTTTGAATCTTCCAGCTATAAACAATGATAGAGATTTTTTGTTTGATTTAAACGAAACATAATCGAACAAAGAAAATCAGAATGGTAATTTTCCATTCAATAATAATCCAACCCATGACAACGAGTTTCTTCCAGAAATGTATCCATGTTTATGTTATGTTTGTTTTTTAAGTGTTTATATTGTTTTTTGCTTTAAAAATTGCAGTGTCGTGACTTGCTTTTCATGTTTACTTGACTATGGTGTAATTTTCTTTAACAATACTTTTACTCTTTTAAAAGATGTGTCATTCGTATGTTTGACGTGTTCTATTTTCCATTGCTAAATTATTATTATAATATGCAGAGATTGTCAAGAAACACAGTTTAGATAAAAGAGTATCTTATTGATGACGGCAGAGGGATTATCCCTTATATACAATCGACACTTTACCTAAATACAAACATAAGAAAGACTTATTTGTACAAGTATAAATACAGTAATTACATTAGTAACCTTAACTACCGTCCAACACTCCCCTCAAGTTGGAATATGGAGATCACATATGCCCAACTTGTCGATAAAAGACTCAAACTCCTTTCGTCCCAAATCTTTGGTAAAAATATCTGCGAGTTGTGTAGCGAGGTAACATGCTAAGGTTTGATCACACATCGTATGATCTCATCATGTATAAATGACAATCTGAACCTACATGCTTAGTCTTTTCATAGAATACCGGATTGGCACTCAAGTAGATTGCATACATACTGTCAAAATGTAATGTAATGAGAGACTTAGAAGGAACACCAAGTGTTGTGAGGAGCTTACGAAGCCATAATATCTCACTAACCCGATCTGCCATAGCATGATACTCGGCTTTAGCAGAAGATCATGAGAGAACTTGCTGTTTACACGTCTTCCAAGAGACTGGTGACCCGCCAAGCTGTAAAAACCAGCCCGTGAGTGACCAACAAGATAGAGGGCAAGCTGCCCAGTCCGCATCACACCAAACACCAAGCACCAAGAACAAGTTCCTGATTATAGCGTAGAAGGATACCTTGTCCCAGTCTACCTTTCAAATATCAGACCACTCTTGTTGCTGCTTGCCCATGTTCGTCTTTCTGTGATGTCATGAACTGTGACCAGACATGTATAGCATAAGAGAGCTCAGGTCGTGTAACAACAAGATATATCAATCGACCTACCAATCTGCTGTATTGTGGCAAATTATGATAAGCAGCACCCTTAGCAGGGGCAAGATAGTGGTTTTGTTCTATAGGATGAGAAGCGGGCTTAGAGTCAAGTAAACCAGTCTCCGCAATGATATCTAGTATGTATTTACCTTGAGATAAGTACATACCAGACGAACTTCGAGCAACCTCAATGCCAAGAAAATATTTTAGAACACCCAGATCTTTCATCTTGAAGCATGAGCTGAGCTAAGCTTTGAACTCGCTAATCACATATGCGGAGCTACCAGTGATGATTAAATCATCAACGTACACTAAGATGTGAAGTCGTGTGTCATCTTTAGCGTAGAAGAAGAGAGAATAGTCTTGATAGTTCTGTTCAAAGTCGTAAGCAAGCACCGCTTTGGTGAGTTTTTCGTACCAACACCGCGGAGCTTGACAGAGACCGTATAAAGATTTGTGCAAGCGACAAACCAAGTCTTTATTTACAGTTTGAAGTCCAGGAGAGAATCAGATGTACACTTCTTCATCAAGATCACCATGCAAAAATGCATTATGGAGATCCATTTGGTGTACCTCCTAATCATGAGAAATGGCAACCTCAAGGAAAGATCAGACTGTCACAACTTTACACACTGGTGCAAACGTCTCAGTATAATCCAAACCTTCAGTTTGTGTGTTGCCAAGAACCACCAAACGTGCCTTGTACCGCTCGAGAGTACCATCTAAACGATATTTCCAAGTGAAAACCCACTTACAACCCAAAGCGGTTTTCCCTGGAGGTAGTTCTTGAACTGTTCAAGTACCTTGATCCTCTAGTGAATCAATCTCACCACGAACAGACTCTCTCCAATTCTCATCATCTTCAGCTTCTTTAAACGTTCGCTCTGATACCATGTCAAGAAACAGAGTTTAGATAAAAGAGTTTTTTATTGATTACGGCAGAGGGATTGTCCCTTATATACAATCAACACTTTACCTAAATACAAATATAAGAAAGACCTATTTGTACAAGTATAAATACAGTAATTACATTAATAACCTTAACTACCGTCCTACAGAGATTGATAAAGTTAAGCTACATGGAGTCAAGATAAATCTCACAAACACGGAGCAGTGGGCTATATATAATGCCTTGCTAGAGAGAAGTAATAATTGGGATTTATAAAATCATCATACTCGAGAAGTCTCTGATTTGTTTTCAGTACCTATCCTAACAGTACAACGTATATGGAGACAAGAAAAAGAAACTTCGGATCTTGGAACTGTCAATGTTTCACACAAAAGATCAGGAAATTGTTAACAAAAAATATTCCCACTTGATTTAAATCAAGTTGCTAATACTCCGCTCCAAGAAAGAACAACTCTTCAATCTCTTTCAATGGCTGTGGATATGAGTATAACGACGTTTCATAGACGTGTCAAAGAATGTATGATTCAACGTCATACTAATTCCATCAAACTAACCTTAACAGATGAGAATATGAAATCTAGGCTAAAATTTTACCTCTCCATAGTAGATAAAAATACTTTGATCAATGAACCAAAATTCATTGATATGTACAATATTGTACATATTGATGAGAAGTGGTTTTACGTGACAAAGAAATCAAAAAAGTATTATCTATTTCCTATAGAAAATGAGCCGTATTGTACGTGTCAAAGTAAGAACTATATTGAGAAAGTGATGTTTTTGGCTCCAATGGCTAGACCCAGATTTGACGAAGAAAGGAATGAAATATTTTTTGGAAAGGTAGGAGTGTTTCTATTGGTTACTTTGGAACACGCTAAAAGACAAAGCAATCATAGAAATGTTGGAACTTTAGAGGTAAAAGCATCCACATATGTGAAAAGAGAAGATATAAAAGCATGTCTAATTGAAAAAATCATTCCGAGCATTCATGAAAGATGGCCAAACGAAGATCGGGGGAAAACTATCTTTAGTCAACAAAACAATGCAAAGCTGCATGTTAAATGTGATAATAAAGACTTTTAAGAAGCCGCAGCAAAGAATGGTTATGATATCTGTTTGATGTGTCAACCACCAAATTCACCGGATCTAAACATTTTGGATCTTGGATTTTTAATGTCATTCAATCTCTACAACACAAGAAAATTCCCAAAACTGTAGGCGCTTTTGTTCATGCCGTAAAAAAATCAGATGATGACTACTCCACAACAAAAATAAATCATATTTTTTTGACCCTTCAATCATGTATGATAGAAATCAAGAAAATTGGAGGGTCAAATAAATATAAATACCACATATGAAAAAATCTACACTAGAGAAAGAGCATTGTCTTCCTCTTCAACTAAGTTGTGATGTTTCATTAGTTCAAAGTGTGATGAACATATTAGCCTCAGCCTCGGTTGATTAGAATTTGAAAGGATTTATGTTTTTATTTGTTCAGTTTTCTTAATATATTTTTTCAGTTATTTCATTTTATTGCATTGCCATTTGATGTTTCCAAAACGACAAGATATGGATGATCAAACAATAGAAATTGACTTACTCATATATTTGTTTCAAATACTATAAAATCATTAAGCAATTATTCAGAAATAAAAATATTAACCAAAGTCATAAGAAAGAATTGTGACATTATATTTCACATATTTATTACAAAATATTTGTGAATATAGTACTATCAAATCATAGCATGATCTGTTTTTAAAATTTTTTTAGAGATTGAAGTATAAGTTCGTCGATGTTTTTGTCCGGAAGTCACAATAGACACGAAAATAAATCTTGTAAACCGGTAGATCATTCTTCTCTTTGATCTCTTCTTTTTCCATTTTGATTTTATATATTTCAATGTATTGATCAAGGATGAATGTTGTAGTTAGATTATATAATGGATTCTCGAGATGTTTATTTAATTTGCTTAAAAAATAAAAAGTTATGGAAAGTTGAATTTTTAATCAAAAGCCATAAAGACATGTTACTCATTCTAGGAATTTTGACCAAATGTTATCGTAAAATCACAAGGGATAAAGAAGAAAAATATGTTGATTTTTGTATTGGTAAGTGAGAACATCACTTACGCATAACAACGGTAAGGTCTATATAGTTTGTTTTCTTTCAGGCAAAAAAAAAACAACATGGTTTTTGGAAAGTTTCTTCTCTTTTGTAGAAATTTTTCAAAACACTCGTTTTGTCTGTTGGATATTGTTGTTGCCCTTGGCCAATTTAGGAAGAGAACCACCTCGGGGAAATCCTTGGCTGGTTTTCAGTGCTTTCAAGCAAGCTTTCCGAGTACAGCTCTCTCGCTACAACTAGAAAGACGAATCTACCTTTTACTCACGGGGCTGAACTGTTCTCAAAATTCTGTCTAGAACTCTCTCTGACTCTTACTCACAAGAACTTTCAAGCTTTATGCTTGGAAACTCAAGTATGTCAAAAAGATCCTCAGCTTCTAATAAAGGTAAGGGTATAGCATCCTCCAGCTTACCCCCAAGAACCTCCAAAGCTCGAGTCCCACTCTTTGATAACTCAGCTCAAAGATAGAAACTAGCCCCTCACAGTGATTGGGAGAAGGACGAATCCAAGGGCTCAGTGAGTGTGTTCACTGATTCTCTTCTTGGCAGATCTATGGAAACTTCCTAACCGCTCTATAGGAGCAAATCTAGGCAATGGACTCTTTTAGTTCCAGTTCTCCTCTGAACAAGACATTAACAAGTGCTTTCAAACGAGCCTTACCACTTTAATCATTGGATGATTTTCCTTCAAAAGTGGGAGCCTACGACATAGAAAATCTTCCTCTCTCAAATCCCCTTTTGGATCCAGGTACAAGGTATCTCAATGCATCTCTGGTCGGTGAAAACCCTGCAAAGTATAGGCAAGGAAATCAGACATTTCAAAGAAGCAAATATCATATCAACTCATGCTAGGATGAGAGTTACTATGGATGCAATGAAACGTTTGATATCCAAGTATTTAGTGGAGTTTGCAGATGGGGAAGAAGTCGAGGCTACTTTGATCTATGAAAAATTGGAAAATTTCTGCTACACGTGTGGCATGCTAACCCATGATTCTCGAGAATTCCCTGAAAACATGACTGCCAGACAAATGGATCAACGAGAGGAGACTGGAGAGAACGAAGACTGGAAAACAGGAGCCAAAGTGACTGTACTCTAAGCTGGTCAGAGAGTAGACACAAGGAGGACTATCAAAACTCTTACAGGTCTGGAAGAGACTCACGCTCTCACAAAGATGATTATGATTACCACCATAATCGAAGAGAGACTGGGAGACTTGAACTACCTAGGAGAAGAAGTCCTCCTCCTAAGGAGAGACCACGGAGAACATATAATCTGAACCGCTATGAAAGCTCCAGACACCGATTTTCCCGAGAAGGCTTCCAGACCCAATCCCCTATGCAAGATGGGTACAAAAGCACTCAGTACTTAACGATGAATGTAACAATGTATCTGACAAAAGGCTAGAGATAGCCATAGAAAGGAATGAAGAAGAACAAGTAAGAAACTTGGCACTGACGATATTAGCTGTTATTGAAGAACCCCTGTCAAGAGAATGTAGACCCCCTCTAGAAAGAAGTACCCCAATCCCCACTTATACCTCAAAGATTCCAACGGAAGTTCTAAATTTGGCAGTCGAAGAACTGAGAGATGTGATGGTGCAGTATACTGATGTCCCAGACCCTGACAGAAAGGACTGCAAGGAAAATGAGGATGGCACAAGCTCTGGAAGATGGGGACTTTATGAAGTCGGCTGAACAAATGGCTAGGTCAGCCCTCCTCATGGACAGTACTATGTAGTGAAATCTGGATGACAACCTAGACACATGTCAAGAGATAGTTCCTATAAGTCAAAGACTTGGAAATAGAGTGGAGATTGAGCATCCTATAAATCAAAAAATGAAATCAATTCCAAAGAGAAAACCGGGAAGGCCTCCAAATCAGAAATCACTCATGGCAAGTCCAAAGATATCTAAAGCAACGGTGCAAAGGAAAAGAAAAGTACCACAAAAATTGCAAACGCCTCGCAGAAAGCTGATGATGGAAACCATTCCACCTATGAAGCGTGAGGCAGACCAACGTACATGGGCTCCAGCATCTGAAGAAAGATCAGATAGGAGAAAGCAATAATATCCAACACAATGACGTAATACTAGAAGAAGCAAGGAGGGATTTTCATGATCCTCCCAACACTCTTCCTTAGACATTGTGTCTTGCAACTGTCAAGGGATGGGGAACCCAGAGACAATTCATAGGCTCAAAGATCTTACTAAAGACTTTGATCCGGTTGTGCTTTTCCTCATAGAGACCAAGAATCAAGACCAGATGATGCATACACATGTGAACAGACCTAACTTTGCCCACAATTTCCTAGTATCCTCTACTTCTCCAGGAAGTGGAGGCCTAGCTCTCTTGTGGAGAGATTAGATTGATTTCAAAATCCTATCCTCATATGCAAATGTAATAAACACGAATATATCAACTCAAGGAAAACAATTATATGCATCATTTATATATGGTGAACCAGAGATATCAAAAAGACAAGAGTTTTGGAACTACTTAAAACAAATAGCAGAAGCAAGAGAAGTAGGTTGGTTTTTAACCGGTGACTTCAATTACATTACTACAAACTGGGAAAAATCTGGAGGTGTGATCAGACCTAAGAATTCTTTTGTGCCATTCACATCGTTTCTCTTGGAGTGTGATCTCTTTGACCTCCAACACTCGGTTAACTTTCTCCCTGGAGAGGAGTGCGTTATAACCAAGTGATCCAGATTCGATTAGACAAAGCACTCTCCAACAGCTTCTGGGCTTATCTTTTCCCACCTAGGAGATGTCAGTATTTACGCTTTGAAGGCTTGGACCATTGTCTCCTGATCTCTTTCTTCAATGCCAATGCTAGGAAAATAAAAGGCATATTTAGGTACGACAGGAGATTGAGACATAACGAATCCCTCAAGGCAGTAATTAAGCGAGTATGGCTAGAGAATGACACTTAGTCAGTAACACAAAGAATATCTAAATGCAGAGCAGCGATTATTAAGTGGAATAAGGAGCAGAACCGAAATATCCAGGAGCTTATTCAACACACAAAGAAGGAACTTGAAAAGGTGATGGTAAGACATGTACCTAACGAAGAACTGCTAAGGAAGCTGAACTTGGAGCTCAAGAAGGCCTATTCAAAGGAAGAGGAATATTGGAAACAGCAGAACTAACAGTTGTGGCTGCAACTGGGAGATAGGAACCCATACTTTTTTCATGCAAGCACAAAGGGAAGGAAAGCCCAAAACAAGATCACGGTTTTGACAAATGACCAGGACGAATAAATATTCAGAGAGAGAATGATTATGGATACCATTTCTAATTATTTCCATAATATGTACACAAACCAACCTCATAATCCTATAAATATGTTGAATACACTAGAAAGGGCCCTAAAACAAAGAATCAACAAAGCGGACAGGGTAAGATTACTAGTGGAGCCAAGAGATAAAGAAATAAGAAATGCGTTGTTTAGTATACACCCGGACAAGGCCTGGTGACATGATGGCTTCTCCGCAAGTTTCTACCACACTCATTGGCAAACCATGAAAGGGAAAGTGATAAAGGAGATCCCAGAGTTTTTTCTCTTGGAACCTTTCCAAGAACTATAAATGAAACATACATCCGTTTAATCCCTAAGAGCCACTGTCCCAAGAGTGTTACTGACATAGGCCAATTGCCCTTTGCACTACCTACTACAAGATTATAGCAAAACTGCTTGCAAGGCAACTAAAACCACTTCTACCAATGCTGATCTCAGAAAATCAGTTAGCTTTTGTTGCTGGGAAAGCGATTTCAGATAATGTAATGATAACTCATGAGGTGCTACATTACCTAAGAAACTCGGGAGTAGGAAAACAAGTTCATATTGCAGTCAAAGCAGACATGACAAATGCGTATGACCACTTGGAATGGAGCTCTATTGCCAAAGTCCTATCCCAACTGGGCTTCTCAAGCAGATTCTTAAAATAGATAATGGCTTGTGTCTCTATAGTGCCGTACACCTTTCTAATCAATGGAGTGGTACAACAAGTAGTTATGCCCACTAGAGGTATTAGACAAGGGGACCCTCTATCCCTATATCTCTTTATTCTATGCAGTAAAACTTTATCCAGCTTATGCTGAGAGGCTCAAATCTTCGGAAAACTACAGGGCATCAAAGTTGGGAAGGAGAGTCCAAGGATCAATCACCTACTTTTTGCTGATGATACTATGTTCTTTTTCAAGGATACAAGTAGTAACTACACGGAGTTAAAACGATCCTAAGACAATACGAGGCAATTTCTGGTCCGAAAGTTTGTGAGTAAAAGTTAGCTATATCTTTCTCGAGAAAATCCTCTAATACAACAAAGGAAATGGTTAAAAGGAACCTTTAAATCTCTAAGGAAGGAGGGATTGGAAAATATTTAGGACTCCTGGAAGCCTTTGGAAAAAGAAGAAGGACATATTCTCATCTATTGTAGATAAAATCAGGCAAAAGGCCCTAGCATGGAATAACAGATTTCTCTCCTCAACAGAAAATTTAATCATGCGTAAGAGTGTGTTATCGGCTATCCCACCTTATGCTATGTCTTGTTTCCTGCTCCCTATCTCCTTTTGCAAGAAAATCCAATCGGTTTTAACTCGATTCTGGTGGGACTCTACTAAAGGGGACAAAAAGATGAGTTGGGTTGCATGGAACAAGCTCAAAAAACCAAAGACTATGGGAGGGCTGGGAATTACAGACATCCAAGACATCAATCATGTAATGTTGGTGAAAATTGGCTGGAGGAGAATACAAAACCCTGCCTCCCTAATAGCAAGGACTTTGCTGGAAAAATACTGTCACTCAGAATCCTTCATGAAAAGTGAGCAAAGGGCAAAAATATCTCACAGATGGAGAAGCATCCTGAGAGGTCACAATTTGTTGAAACCAAAAATGGGGTGGACAGTAGGAAACGGGAAAGATATCAGAGTTTGGCAAGATGCTAGGCTTTTGAAAGACTCCCGAAAAACTCCTATGGGACCAGCAACAGAGGACAAAATGAACTTAAAAGTCAAGGACCTACTTATAATTGTATCTACAAAATGGAACAGAGACATGATCGAGCAACTATTGCCTCAATATGAACAAATTATTCTCTGCATAAAGTCCAGTCGTGCAGAGTTTCAAGACAAACAAATCTGGCTAAACAACCCAACGGGAGTATACACAACAAAATCAAGCTACGCTAAGGCAGTGGACACAAGAAGCAATTCATCGAATCAAAACCCAAGCGAAGAGATCAATCGGAAAGATTATGTTTGGAACCTCAAAGCCCTTCCAAAGATAAAAATGTTTACCTGGCAAGCTTTGTTGAACTCCCTTCCCACAGGCGAGAATGTGGAAGACAGTCTAATAGCATCGAACATCAATTGCTCGGGGTGTGGGGAGCTCGGATCACAAGAACACTTGCTTTTCAACTGTAACTTTGCTAGAAAAGTTTGAGAGTTAGCTCAATTCAATGCCAAAGGAATAGAGATCATGTCTTAACAACTTACCAAAGCTTCATTAGAGAACGAGATAAGCTTCCCCTCCCACCAGTTGGAATTATAAGTCCACTGAGTCCCTAGATTGAATGGAGAATTTGGAAAGATAGGAATCAAAAGAGATTCAAATTAAGAGATTTCACTGCCAAAGAGGAAATACTGAGAGCAATTCGAGATGCGAGAGAGAGGATACAAGCGCAAGAAAGGGAGAAGATAATTACCTAGCTCATGATATCTGTGTTTCCGCCATGGAGACTCCCAAATCATGCAAAGTCGAGCTTTTGGTGTCAAGTGGATGCCGCCGGGAATGAATCCTCTTTCCTCGCAGGTTTAGGTTGGACGGTGAAGGATCTGGAGACAAGAGTAACTATCTCTTTTGCTAGAGATTGTGAATTTGTTGGATCCATTAGCAGGAGAAATTTTGGCAATGAAAGCTGCATTACAAGAAGCAAAAGGAAGTATAGTGCAACATTTATGGCTGGAATCGGATTGCCAAACTCTAGTAAATGCAGTTAAGTCGAAATCCCAACTACCTATTGCAGACATCCTCACTTTTACTTCTGATTTCAAAATGTTTAACTGTTGTTACGTTTTTTGTCGGAAAAACAAAGAAGCTAATAAATTAGCTAAACAGGTCCTTTCCTTTGCAATGATCCATAATGTAAGGTCGTAGGTCCACTTTGTTTTAACTTAATGAATTTGTTTGTATTACAAAAAAACAGTGAGAACATCATTTATACTGAAATAAAAATTTCTCTAAAACACCATTTAAACTGAAACGGGGAGTATTAGTTACTACGATATATACTAGTTTATGTTTCTCTTCATTAGTGCATCCAATAATAGTGAATAGTATTAATTTTCCAATAACACACCACTTGATTATCTTTCTGATTGAACTTTCACGAATTCGAATAAATCACTTTTACACACACCTATGCCAATTCGACACATGGATCATTAATATTTTTGTATTTTTTTTTCAAAAGAGTAAATTTCCAAACTAAATTTCAACATTCGTTTTCAAATCTAAAATTACTTGTAATAAAATTGATTTCTCACGCTTTTTAACTTTTAGAGATGACATAAATCATGAATTGTCACCAATGAAAGAAATTTAAAAGTTTTGTACATGTTAAGGTTTAAAACATGTAGAGACATCGATCCCAGCTCTAAGATTGATGATGAATAAGACAATCCTAAATTCCTAATAGGACTAAAATCAACTACATAAAATGGCCATCTAAAAGTACATGATTTTTGAACTCAACTCAAAAATCTTATTTGACGAAACATATGTTTTTCTTGTAAAATATCAATTGAGAACAAACCATAAAATTTGTAAATTTATTTCTGAGAACTATAATTTTGTAATATCTAATTGATGAAAAGTATAACGAAAAAACTGATTAAAATGAGTGTGTGTAAGTGCTTTAGGCGCATGTAGGTGATTTTGTTTTCTTTCTTTCGGCTTCTCCCGATAATCTTTGATTCGGTCTCCAGCTTCTCCGGCGAGTTTAGATCGGTTTCCGGTTTCTTCTATGCTGATATTGGTTTTGATCTTCAGTCTCGAATCAGGATTTGTGTTGTTGAGTGTATCTTTCAACGATTTTGGTAATTTTTGTTATCGTGTTTGCTGTTCGCTCTTAATCCTTCTGATCAGATTTTAATTCTTTCGGCTTTATGGCCAATATTTTTCCTCGGATTTGTGTTCCTGTTCTGGATTCTAGATCTTCTTCAATAGATCTTCCGCTCACATTTGATTTGGTTTTTTCCAAATTGCCTCAGTCCCAGATTTCTTCTCCTCTCAGGTCACAACCTCTGGTTGTGAAGACAAGTGACCTTCCTGCTTCGCTTATGATCAGAAAACTAACTCCATCCTCAATTTCATCTCCCGCCCTGTTTCTGCTCTAAATTGATGCCTCCAATGCTTTAAATGTCAAAGCTTTAACACCTCCTTTGGCTTCAATGGTCATATGATCTGGTCTTTTAGGTCGTACTCCATCTTTAATTACACCGACTTGTCCTTCTGACCTCCCTATCCTACTAAGAACTCTAAGCCTTAAGTTTGGACTTCTTTTGCTTGTAAGACCATTTTTTGTTATTAATTTTGACATTACTCCTAATGTCTCTAATGGTGTTGTTTCCGCTATAATCTCAGATGGTATTATCACTAATTTCACTCCTCTTAATGATTTTTTGAGTGGGCATTTTATTGGAGATGCTCCACATGTTGGTATTATTCATGCTACTGTCAATCAAATTTGGCATGACTCAAAAACGGATCTGAAGATTGATGCTACATTTATACGTCCTACCTCTGTCAATTTTGCGTATTGTTGAAGCTTCTACTAGGTCTCGAGTTCTTCACTGGCGGTTTTAGCATATTGGTGACAAGCCAGTAATTGTTCAAGACTGGTCTCTGGAAACTGCAGCTCACAGTCCTGTCATTCACTCTATTCCTATATGGGTTGATCTTGTTCATGTGCCTGGTCATCTCTTTTCTTTCAAGGGTATTAGGTATCTATCCAGTCATATTGGAAAATCGGTTAAACTTCACCTCTCCACCGAAAGGTGCTTAAGATTGGATGTAGCCCGTGTGTTAATTAAGGTGAACCTTGATAGAGATCTTCCTTCTTCTTTATCTATGGATGAAGGATTATATAATGCTAGTCAAGTCATGATTTCCTATCCATGGTTACCTCCTTACTGTGACTTTATTCATAAATGGGGCCATCTCTCTAAAGATTGCTCCACCTCATCATCTGAATCGTTGCGGTTTATTGTACCTATTTCTTCTGCGGATAATATTGTTTCCTCTTCTGACACTATTGTTCCTATTACTTCTGAACATGTTTATTCTTTGAAAACAGATCCTCTTATCCATGTTCTGGACCCGTGGGATGTTTCTTTGAAGCCTATGGTCCCTGTTACTAAGGGTTTATCATCAGCGGTAGAGTCTATTCCTACTGGTGGTGATCAATTAATCTGGCATTCTCCTCGGCAATTTGATGTTGGTCTCAAGTCTCAAGGTCAATTGATCCACCATCAAAAAACCAGGTCTTAACTCTCTTACTCTTGCAAATCCTGATCTTCCTATCTCCTCTCCACCTCTTAATTCCTCTTCTGTTTCAGGTTCTCCTTCACACTTTTAGGTCTTGGAAAAGCATGAAGATGGTGAAATAATTAAAGTGGATACTAACATGAAGCTGGCCACTTCATGTACTGTTTCTAATGCACCAATTGGATTACTAGACAATAATGTTCATGTTTCCACTTCTGATGTTAACAACAAGTGTGTGATATCTAATCATGGAGTTGGCGTTGGTTCAAAATCTAAAGGTACTCGCAAATCAGCATGTACTCTATTATTGAATCCAATGATTGTTTCAATGCTACTAGTTTGAGTATACCAAAAAAGCTTCTTCTATAAAACAATGACTTTGTTTTTTGGATAAGATGTGTGTGACTTTAACAAACCACGTAAACATGTTGCAGTTTGTAAGTGGGTTGGCGAAGTTTCTCCCATTTTTGGTTGTTTACTTGAAACCAAAATTCTTGAAGCAAATTGTCTCTGCATTCTTAACTCTTGTCTTCTGGGTTGGCAAGTGATTACTAACTATGATCTCTATTGCCTTGGTAGAATTTGGTTCTGCTTCACCAATGCTGTTCAGGTTCATCTTCTTGAAAAGAGCTCACAGCATATCACTTGTGGTATTTGGGTTGTCACCTCTAGTTTTTCCTTTTTGTGCACAACAGTTTATGCTTCTAATTTTGAGAAGGATTGTAGGGCCTTATGGCATAACTTGTTAGCTTCAAAAGCTAACTTTTCTCATATTTCTCTCCCTTGGATTTTAATTGGTGACTATAATGTGGTCTTATCCTCTTTTGAGTATTATAATACCTTTGGTTCTCTTCTTTTTTTGGGTATGGGACATTTTCAGGGTAATTGTCCTGAAACAGTAGATAATATGGCAAGAGTCCTAAAAATATTTCTGATCTGCCTCAAATTTTAGTCACCAAATTAAGGCAAAAGTCATGGAGATGCTTATAACATGATCCAATTCAGTCATGATTGGCTAAAATGTCTATAAGATGACTATAGAGAGTCCACAAATATGTTCAACCCTCAGATTTTAATTGGTGACTATAATGTGGTCTTATCATCTTCTGACTATAATGAGGTCTCACTGATTTGCCTTAAATTGGATCCCATTTCACTTGGAGCAATAAAAGAGTTGAAGATCCGATTGTGAAGAAGTTGGACAGAGCTTTAGTTAACTCTTCTTGGTTAACTTCACTTCTCTTATCTTATGCACTTTTGAGTCTAGTGGAATCTCTGATCATGCTAGATGCTTGGTTCATTTATTTGCTCGGGTTATCTCAAATCGCATGCCATTTCAGTTTTTCTGTTTTTTGGCTAATCATGAATAGTTTTTACCTCTTCTACATGATGCTTGGACTTCTTTCCCTCCATTACTTCACTCACGAGCTTCTCTTCATTTGTTTCATTGAAAACTCAAGCACCTCAAGCCAATTATTCAGACTCTAAATAAAACTCAGTCTGGAAATATCCTGCCTCGCACCAAGACTACTTTTGAAAATCTGTGTAAAGTTTAGGAATTAGCTCTTTTAAACCCATCTAATGAGTCTTTTTCTGCTGTTTCTTCTCATTGGTAACATCTTGCTTTCATTGAAGAACAATTCTTTAATCAAAAATCCAGAATCCAATAGCTAAAGGAAGGAGACCATAATACTGTTTTCTTTCATCGAGTTACTCAATCTCGCAATGGTCGCAACACCATCTGTCATGTTCAGACTGCCTCTGGTATTATTCTCACTGATACCAATGATATAAAGCGTGAGGCAGTAAACCATTTTTCCTCTTTTCTTCAGTCTAATCCTCCTACTATTCAATCTGACTTGGCTAGACTTATTGATTACTTTTGTCCTAAGCTCTATTTGCTTCTGCCATTCTTATGGGTCTCTTCCTTTTTGCGTATGGCATCGCCACTCCCTTTGGTAGCATCATTTGGCTTCCTCTCTTGTTGCTACTGTTAGACCTCAAGAAATTATTATTGCTGTTTCTTCGATGCCTTATAACAAGGCCCCAGGTCTTGATGGTTTCTCTGTAGAATTTTACAAAGTTGTTTGGAACATTATTGGTCCTGATTTTATAACAGTTGTTCAATCATTCTTCGTTTTTAAGAGGAGTGAATGCCACTGCTATTACCGTCATATTGCCTGCTGCAATTTGATCTACAAAGTCATATCCAAGATTCTCGCCAACCGTTTAAAGTTGATTTTGCTTGATGCCATTTCTCCTAATCAAGGTGCTTTTATCAAGAACCGCTTCCTCCTTGAAAATGTCTTGATAGCAATTGAGTTAGGTAAAGACTATCACAAGTCTTCTATTTCCTCTAGATGTGCACTCAAATTTGATATTTGGTAAAACTTTTGATACAATAAACTATATTTTTATTGTGGATGTTCTCAAGGCTATGCATCTCCCTGATTTGTTCATCCATTGGATCTACTTATGTATCTCTACAGCCTCTTTCTCTGTTTCAGTTAATAGTGAACTTGATGGCTTCTTCTCTAGCTCTCGTGCCATTACGCAAGGTTGCTCACTTTCTCCTTACATCTATGTTACTATCAATGATGTGCTCAAGGCTCCTTAACCAAGCAACTGAAAAGTCATTGTTTGGCTATCACCCTTTTTGCAAAGATGTAAAGCTTATTCATCTTAGTTTGCTAATGATATCTTTGTTTTCTCATATTGTTCTCTTCGTTCTATTCATGGCATTCTTGTAGCTTTGGAAAAGTTTGGGAATATTTCATGTCTCCACATCAATATGGTGAAATCATCTATTTTTGGTGCTGGTGTGACCATATAACTTCTGCTTCATCTTCATTGACTTATGGTAATCCTTATGGATCTCTGCCAATTTGGTATTTCGACCTTCCTCTTACCACTAAATCCATGTCTCGATCTGACTATGAGGCTCTTATCTCTAGGATTAGATCTCGTCTTTCTTCTTGGGCTATTAAATCTCTCTCCTATGCAGGCAGATTGCAACTTATATATTCTATCATTTATAGTACAGCTAATTTCTGGTGTGCTACTTTTCCCCTACCTAGTAAGTGTTTTAATGAGATTGAGAGACTTTGTGCTGCTACTTTATGGTCTGGTTTGCCTAATATTTCTACTAAGGCTAAAGTCATATGGGCTGATCTATGTCTTCCTCGTGATGAAGGTAGTCTTGGCATCAGATCTCTACGTGAATCTTCTAGGGTTTTTTCTTACCATCTAATTTGGAGAATTCTATCTTCTTCTAATTCTCTTTGGTTTGATTGGATTCGGAAAGATCTTTTGAGATCAGCTTTTTTTGGGTTGTAAAAGAAAGCTCTAAAGGTTCATGGGTTTGGAAGAAGCTTCTCAAACTCCGAAATGATGTCTATCATTTCTTAAAAGTTCAGATCCATTCAGGTTTACAGTCTCATTTTTGGTTTGATAACTGGTGTGATGCTGGCAGACTCATTGATTTAACTAGAAGATATGGCACTCCATTTTTTGGTCTTGATCATAACATCACCTGTTGTTGTTGCATTTGAAGATTTATCCTAGCAAAACCTTATAGTTCGAAGATGTTTTCAGCATATTATTGATATTATTAATCAATCCCAGCCTCCGATTTTGGATTTTAGGCATGATGTTGTTCTCTAGAAGTATTCTTCTAACTCTTTTTAGGATTAATCTCCTCCTCTGAAACATGGAAACATATCCAATGTTGTGCTCCTAAAGTTCCTTGGTTCAAGCTGGTTTGGTTCTCTCAAGGCATCCCTAAACATTTTTTTATCACTTAGCTTGCTGTAAAAAAAATAAGCTCTTTACCGGCTTGTGTTCTTGGTGTTTCACTCAACATTGTATCCTTTGTGGTGAGCATGATGAATCTACAGACCGCCTGATTTTTGCCTGTTCATACAGCTACACCATTTGGAATTCTCTTTGCAGCAACTTCATTGGAGTTTTTATCAACCCATATTGGTCTGATATTGTTTCCATTCTCTTTAGTTCTCGCTTTAATCGTTTGGACATAGTTCTTGCTTGTATCATTTTTCAAGGCTCTATCTATCATATTTGGCGAGAACAGAATTCTAGGATTCATGGAAAGCTTTGGACTGCAGCTATGGTTGTTACTCGAACTATAGATAAGCAAATATGTTGATTTCCTTTTTACACTATGTACACCCTCGTAAACTTCATAACTTTCTTTAAAGATTGTTTGAAGTTAGAATCCTATAATTTTTTATTCTTGTTTCATGATTCCTTTTGATCTTGCTTTTGTGTAAAAACTCTCTTTTTGATAATATATAATTTTCACATTTCATAAAAAAAAAAGTATAATGAAAATAAATTTGATAAAAGGTTTTAAAATTTCATTACACGTGGTTCGTAGGTAGCAAAATATAGGAAATAAAAAGAAGGAAGAGACCCAGAATCAGAAAGCGAAGTCAGCAATAACGTTGCCCAGTCCCAAGTCAAAAACAGGTGACTTCATTAAAACTGAAAATTGCAACTTTTATGTATGGTAAAGTATTATTTTTTTACCCAAGCAGATTTTTTTTTATTTTTTTTGTCAAACACCCAAGCAGATTTTTAGTTATTGAAATATAATATGATTTTACTTGTTGCTTCATGCTCGTACGTACGGATTCACCCACTTTTTTTTTAATACAATTACCAAGTATATGAACTATACATACTGCCGGCATTTACGAAGCCGTTGATTTCTTAAATTTTTTTTTCGGAAGCTTTTAATATATAAAAGTCTAAAGGTCATAATCAGGTTTACATCAAAAATACAAATTAAAAATAAATTGGGTCAAGTAAACGAAGCCCAATAACAAAGAGTCTATGTTACATTATCTAAAAAATGATGAATCTCGAAACTTTGTCGTACCTAAACTTCACCACCAGAGATATCGAGATTGTCACTGGAAAAACTGGTGTATCATTGCTTTGCCGCTGGGAAACCAAATCACCATCTTCTAACCTATAGATTTCACCTTTTGTTGAGTAGTAATAGAAGCCGCCGCCAAGAAACAACACAGAGAGCAATGCCGGTCCTATGTAATATGATACCTAAAGCTAATTAGAAAATTGATGCCCTACTTTTTTCCAATCAATTCAAAATCACGGAAATATAAAAACAATATCATAGTTAGTTTTAAAAATATAAATCTGAAACATTAATCCTTTGTTCACTGAAAGATAATCATCCTTACTTTTTTTTCAGCAAACTCAACAGCTTCTTCTATACTCTTCTCATCTAAATCTCTTTCCTAACTAACAACCCCTTCATATTCTTCTTCTATACCCCTGCACATAGAATAGATAAAAATAGAATAATCAATTAATCTAACATCAATAATTCATAATACACAAGACAATGTGTGAGAGCTGTGGTCGTTTATCTAAGAAAAACAACAATACAATTTTTAATTTCTTATGTTGTTCATAAAACAAAGTAAACAACAACAATACAATTCTCAATTAGTGCTTTATTCCACTCACAAATACAATATCGTTCACTACTATATATATATTAATTGTTAAATACAATTGTATATAATAATGAGACAGCTGTTCGATCGCTATTCTCAATTTTGATCACTATTCTCAATTTTGATCACAAAAGAATGAATTGTATATAATTCACAAAATCACAAATAAAACATTGATGCACTATTGTATATATTGTATTTCATCACTATCATAAAATCCAAAGATTGCCTTCCAACTCATCATGTTTTAATCTGGTGTTGCTTTATCAAGGTACTAATCGACTAAATTGTTAAAAGTTTTAATAAATAACTGACTTAGTTAGTAATTTTTAATTATATGTGTTTAACAATTGTGCCTAGAATTGAAAATTTGAAATTTTCTGAGAACTAAATGTTTTTGACTTAATAAGGAGGAAGAAAAAAAGACAAGCTATGGAGAGTTAAAGCCTATGAGAAATTGATATTAAAAATAAAGTTGGATGGGTTGGAGAACCACCGGAAAAAAAGATAAAATGTTTGGTGATCGGTGAAGGGGAGAAGGAATACAAATCGTTACCATTTTTTCTCTAAATCGTTATTAGGTTAAAATATAGAAGATATTAATTAAAAAAAATTACATTGCATAAAGCTTTGAAATTGTGACCTCAAAGATAAATGACATGACACTTAACCACTAGCCCAATCTAATTTTCGAAAAGGTGATGCCCCTAAATTTATTTATCTTTCTTGTTGCCCAAAGCAAATGCTTGTTAGGCCTATGCCCAGGACCGGGCCTGCAGGGAGATTGAAACTCTGATCAACTTTGGATAAACGATCGTCATAGTGCTCTAATACTTCTCGGAGAGCAGACGGTAGAAGCGCCGAAGAATTACACACACAGCTTCAGATCTGGCTCATGAAGTTGAAGGCTGTCCACAACAAAGAAGAAACATCAGAGGAAGATGTTGTCCTGACCACGGACAGAGGAGAAGACCGACTTAAGCGGTATAAAAACCAAAACATGCTGGTAAAACTAAGACCAGAATTTTAACCGGTATTTATTTACTGTAGCTAGCCGAAATATAAATCAAAAAACGGTGAAACGCAATAGTATTTAAATTACTGGCGTTCACCGTAAAAACAATCGCGAAGCTGAAAGAAACTTTGAAGGAGTAGAAAGAATTTAAAAGAGAGATATTCTTAGCATGCCATGATATCGGAGAATCTCATTGCTATTACTCAAACAAGCATGAAACGTATGCTTGCATATTCGTCCATAGGTCACATTTGAAGAAAGAGAACTTTATTTATACCACACGCTAGCTTAATTATATTATACTAATTTGGGTTATAACTTTATGAATCACCCAATCAATTAGTGTAAAAATATAGTAATAATCAATAAATATAATTATTTATTATTTGAAGTAAAGAAAAATCTATTTACAAATGAAACAAATTATGTTCAGTTCTAGTTTTGGTATTTTCACTTTGACGGTTCCAATTTTCTATTTTAAAAAAATTCTAAATTTTACCAAGTTCTATGTTTGGTAGTTAGGATGTTCTAGCTTAATAATTTTAGTATTAGAGATTCAGTCTTTCTGTATTACATATAATGTGTATTTTAGACTATGAATGAAATCTTTTTATTCAATTATTGACGACGACAACAACAACAGAAAAAATCTAAATTTCATGCTTTAGATTATCGCTTAAGAATGAGTGTGAACTATGTTCTTGTTATAAATGAAACAATTCTTTATATTAAGATCATGTCTCGTTCTCAGATTAATTAATCGAATTTAGAATTTATACAGCTGTGTTATATTAGTATTTCAATTCAGACTTAATTCTATACTAATTGTGATCCAACTTGCATATATATGTTACTTGATATAGGGATGGTGTGATGGATTAAAAATGACGGCTTTACTCAAACCCAGTTTAAATATGTGTTTAAAAAGTCCATGTTTAAAAAAACCTGAAAAAATTTAGTAGATTTTGGATTATCAATGGGTAATCCATTAAATTATAGGGTTATCCATGGGTACCTGTGGTTACCCAAATTGAGTTGTTTTTACCTAAAGCATTTAGTTTTGTTTATAAAATAAAATAGAAAAAGATGAGAGAATAAAATGATGATAATGAGTAAAAATAGGAGAGAGAGTAAAATGATGAGAAAGAGTAAAAAATGAGAGAGAGTAAAAAGAGGAGAGAGAGTAAACAGAAGAGAGAGAGTAAAAAGAGGAGAGAGTGAAAATAGGAGAGAGAGTAAAAGTAGGAGAGAGAGTAAAAAGAGGAGAGAGAGTAAAATAGGAGAGAGAGTAAAAAAGAGGAGAGAGAGTAAAAAGAGAAGATAGATGAAATGAGGAGAGAGTAAAGAGAGGAGAAAGAGTAAAAAGAGGAGAGAGAGTAAAATGAGGAGAAAGAGTAAAATGAGGAGAGAAAATAAAATGAGGAGAGAGAGTAAAATGAGGAGAGAGAGTAAAATGAGGAGAGAGTAAAATGAGCAGAGAGAGTAAAATGAGGAGAGAGAGTAAAAAGAGGAGAAAGAGTCAAAAGAGGAGAGATAGTAAAAAGAGGAAAAACAGTAAAAAGAGGAGAGAGAGTAAAATGAGGAGAGAGTAAAAACAGAAGAGAGATGAAATGAGGAGAGAGAGTAAAAAGAGGAGAGAGAGTAAAAAGAGGAAAAAGAGTAGAAAGATGAGAGAGTAAAAATACGAGAGAGAGAGAGTAAAATAGGAGAGAGAGTAAAAAGAGGAGAGAGAGTAAAAAGAGGAGAGAGAGAGAGTAAAAAGAGGAGAGAAAGTAAAAAGATAAGAGAGAGTAAAATGAGAAAAGAGAATAAAAAGAGGAGAAAGAGTAGAAAATAGGAGGGAGAGTAAAACAATAGGAGATAGTAAAAAGAGGAGAAATGAAAAAAGAAGAGAAATAATACTTTACACTCATGAGTACCCAGCGAGTACTCATTACCCAATAGAATAAATTCATATAGGACTTTAGAGTAATGAGTACCGGCCTGGTTTAGAACCATTTTTTCTGGACTCAAAAATAGGTTAAAAACCTGTAATTTTTTGTGTGTTTTGGGTACCATTGGATTTAAAGCCCATTTTAACAGCCCTACTTGCATACAAGTTTTTATACATTTTCAATATTTTATTTGCTTTTTTGTCACCGTGGACATAATATATTTAACTTTCCATCGGACCGAGTTACTTGTTTCAATAGATATAAAGATATAGTCGTACGTGGTTAAAATTCAACATTTGATTATATAATATAGGTCAACATTTAATATTTGACATATATTTTCTTAATATGACGACCGAGTATACTATGTTAAAGATAAGCTTGAAATATAGCTTGAAGAGCAAGCTACCTAAATAATAGGATTAGTTAGTTATTTAGAAGTTATCTAAATATTCTATAGTTTCCAATTATTGTTGAGGTTAGGTTTAAAGTTTATAAATAGAGATCTTAAGTTGTGGCATCCTATTGTGTGAGAGATTATTGAGTTTGATAGTTTTGGTTTTGAGAAATTTTCCAAAGCTAATAAAAGAGAGCAATTATTTTAATCTTATGGTCTTAATTGAATCTACATTTCGTATCAAAGCGAAAACAAATAAAAGAGGTGCAAAATATTGAATTACTTTTCAAGAGGAATACAAAGGAGAGGTATTCAAAAGATAGAGACAAGCCATGAGCGAGATAGTGCCAACAAAACCGAAAGATGGAGGATCTTCTTCTTCATCGCTACAATATCCTATGCTTACCACTACCAATTACACCGTTTGGTATGCGAATGAAAGTGCTCTTAAAGGTGCATAAGGTGTGGGGAACCGTCTAAACTGGAGAACAAGAAGGTGACAAAGACAATTTGGCAAAAACTCTCTTGTTTCAATCCATTCCCGAAACAATAATACTACAAGTAGGAGACCTTGGGACTTGGAAGGAAGTTTTGGAAGCGATTAAATCTAGACATGTGGGAGTCGAGAGAGTTAAGGAGGCTAAACTACAAATCTTGAAGGCTGAATTTGAGAGGATGAAGATGAAAGAAACCAATACAATTGATGAGTATGTAGGAAAACTCTCAAAATTGACCTTAAAATCGGCAGCCCTATGAGAAATTATTAGAGAACCTAAACTTGTGAAAAAGTTCCTTAATACTATACCAAAAAGGAAATATATTTATATTATTGCTGCTCTTGAACAAGTCCTTGACCTCAACAAAACCAACTTTGAGGATATAGATGGGAGGTTAAAAGGTTATGAGGAGATAATTAGTAAAGAAAGCAACATGAGGATCAAGGAAAACTTATGTATGAAAATATGCATTATCAAGAGGATGGTGGACGACGTAGAGGTAGAGGATAAGGAGATCATGGACAAGGTAGAGGTAGAGGGCGTGGACGTGGGTCTAGTAGCAATGGTTAACAAAAGAAAGATCTATCCCAAATAGTGTGTTTTCGGTGTGACAAAAAGGACATTTTGCATCTAAGTGTCCCGATAGACTTCTTAAGCTTTAAGAGACTTATGAAAACGAGGAGGAAGAGGAAGATACCCAAAGGGTCGAGGACCTAGTCGTACATGAGGTACTATTTCTTAATGAGAAGAATGTTGAACCTAAGAAATATGAAAACTCAAAGGATGGAGGAAAGGTGTGGTACTTGGATAATGGTGCAATCTATCACATGACAGGGAATAGAGAATATTTTCTCAAACTTGACACGTCGATCACAGGAAAAGTACGATTTTGAGATAATTCTCGACAAACATTAAAAGAAAAGGTTTGATACTCTTTGTGTGCAAGAATGGAGCTCAAAAGGTATTGCCAAATATCTATTACATACCGGATCTTAGGAGAAATATCATTAGTCTCAGTCAAACTACTGAGACCAATTGTGAAGTTAGGATGAAAGAAGAATTCCTAAACTTGTACAATCAAGAAGCAAATCTAATAATACAAGCAAGGAGATCACCAAATCGATTGTATAAGATAACTTTGGAGGTATATGTCGAGAAATGTTTACAACTAGAAACACTAAGTGAAACAACAAAGTGGCATGCAAGATTGTGACATATTGGGTTGGAAACAATGAAAACAATGATGAGAAGAAATTTGGTCAAAGGAATTCCCAAAATTTTGGTTGGAAAGGGAGAAGAAAGATTTCTTCATGTTTATTTGGGAAGCAAGCAAGGAAACCCTTCCCAAAATCTACTCTTTTTCGTGCATCACAAGCTCTTGAACTCATTCATGGAGATCTTGTTGGACCAATAACACCTTTTACACCGGCTAAAAACTCATACATCTTCGTTAGAATTGATTTTCATTCTCGATACATGTGGACTTTACTTCTTAAGGAAAATAGTGAAGCTTTTGACAAGTTTAAAGTTTTTAAACTTACAATCGAAAAGGAAACGGGTTTGAGCATCAAAAATTTTCGGCCAGATAGGGGGGAAGAGTTTATGGCACATGAGTTCAAAATTTTTTGTGATAAGGTTGGAGTACAAAGACATTTAATAGCACCTTACACACCTCAGCAAAATGTAGTTCTTGAGAGGAGAAATGGAATCTTAATGTGAATGACTCGAAGTATCTTAAGGCACATGAGGTTGCCAAACTAATTATGGGTAGAAGATGTGAGACATGCTACCTATCTTATGAATCGTGTATCAATAAGAGCCTTAGAAGATCAAAACCCTTATGAAGTGTTCAAAGGAAAGAAACCGAGTCTTGAACATCTTCAAGTTTTTGGGTGCATTGGCTATGCGAAAATCAAAATTCCACATCAAAGGAAGCTAGATAATCGATCTAGAGTGTTGATACATCTTGGGACAGAACCAGGCTCCAAAGAGTTACCGACTTATGGATCCTACAAATCAAAAAATTGGTGTTAGCTAAGATGTAACTTTCGATGAAAGAAAAAGGTTAAAGTGGAGCGATTTGGGAGAAGAGGAAGCTAATGAGGGGGGGGGGTGATAACTATCAAGGAATAACAATAAATCTTGGTGATTTTATCTCGAGAGAAGAAAAAATCATTGTCAAAGGAGAGAATCAACAAGACTCAAACGAAGGAGAACCTCTTCAATATAGATTAACTCGAGAAACAAAGAAACCTAGTTATTAGATGATTTCTTGTTGCTTTGTGACTATGAGAGCAATCATCTCTTGATGATAATTAATGAGGAGCCATGTGATTTCAAAGAAGCTAGTGAGTCTCAAGTTTGGGGGGATCCTTGTGAAGAAGAAATCAAATCAGTTAACAAAAAAACATGGGATCTCGTTGTTCTACCTAAAGGAGAAAAACCGATTGGTTTGAAGTGGGTATTCAAAGTAAAGAAAAACTCATATGGGAGTATAAACAAGTACAAAGCAAGGCTAGTTGCTAAGGGATATATTCAAAATATGGTATAGGTTTCAAAGAAGTTTTTGCACCGGTTGCAAGAATAGAAACTATAAGGTTTATCATTGCTCTAACTATGACAAACGGATGGGAGATACATCATCTTGATGTTAAAACTGCATTTTACATGGAGAACTAAATGAAGAAGTCTATGTATCTCAATTGGAGGGCCTTAGAACAAAAGCGAAAGAAAACAAAGTCTACAATTTAGACAAAGCTCTCTATGGTTTAAAGCAAACTCCAAGAGCATGGAACAACAAGTTGAATAAGATTCTTAAAGAGTTAAAATTTGTGAGTTGTACAAAGAATACTTCCTTGTAACAAAAGAGAGAGCACAAAAATCTTCTTCTTGTTGAGGTCTATGTAGATGACTTGTTGGTAAGGGGTTCAAGTCTAAAGATGATCATCGATTTTAAGGAAGGTATGGCTCGTAAGTTTGATATGAGTGATCTTGGTAAACTAACATACTATCCTGGAATAGAAGTGATACAAGAAGAAGGAAGTATAACATTGAGACGGGAGAGATATGGTAAGAAAATTCTTGAAGAAGCGGGAATGCTTGAGTGTAATTCTTGTCACATACCAATGGACTCGGGTACTAAGTTTTTGAAATCTCAAGAAGAAAAGAGTATCAATGAGAAAGAATATCAAAAGCTTATCAGTTGTCTTTGATACTTAATCAATACACGACCGGATTTAGCTTTTACTATTGGTGTTCTAACTAGATACATGCAAGAACCTAAGGAGTCTCATGGAATAAGTTTCAAGAAAGTTCGAAGCTATCTACAAAGAAAACAATCACAAGGTCTTAAGTTTTTCCGAGGAAACAATGGAAGGTTAAAGGGTTATACTGATACAAGGTACAATGTCGATTATGATGGGAAGAGCCCAACCGGTCATATCTTTTACTATAATGATTGTCCACTAAGTTGGTGTTCACAAAAGCAAGAAACAGTAGCTTTGTCATCATGTGAAGCCGAGTTTATGGCAGAAACTGAAGCGGTAAAGCAAGCTATATGGCTTCAAGAACTACTCAGTGAGATAATCGGAGAACCGAGTAGGAAGGTTCTGATTTTAATAGACAACAAATCGGCAATCTCTCTCACTATGAACCCAGTTTCTCATGGTCGAAGTAAGCATATACATAAGAGATATCACTTCATTAATGAATGTGTTGAGAATGAGCAAATTGAAGTCGATCATATTCCCTTTAATCAGTAAAAGATGGATATTCTTATTAAGGCACTTGAAATGATCAAGTTCAAAGAGATGAGAGAGTTCATAGGAGTTCAAGACATCACTAGAGATCATTCAGGTTAAGGAGGTGAATGTTGAAGATAAGCTTGAAATATAGCTTGAGGAGCAAGCTACCTAAATAATAGGATTAGTTAGTTATTTAGGAGCCATTAAAATATTTTATAGTTTCTTATTATTGTTAGGATTAGGTTTCGAGTCTATAAATAGAGATGTTAGGTTGTGACATCCTTTAGTATGAGAGATTATTGACTTTGAGAGTTTTAGTTTTGAAGAATTTTCCAAAGCTAATAAAAGAGAGCAATTTTTTTATAATCTTATAGTCTTAATAGATTCTACATTCAATATATACCAAACATCAAAGCTCAATCACTACAAGAAAAACATTGATTTTAGACAGCAAATATTGTCCTGAATTTGTCTCAAATGGACCGTCTAGACAGATTACAGACAGAAACGGTCTGCCCGGTACAGGTTGTCGCAAATGGGAATTTCATCTAGAAATTGTCTGGATTCTAGACACTTTCCAAATGAGGTTCCATGCTGTTTGTAATTCCAGATGGGTTGCTACTTTTCCAGACATATCCAGAGTAAATATTTCCAGAGAAGAGAATACTTTTGTCTAGAAACGTTAGACAGTTTGGGACTGACGTTTGTTGTCTTTTTTTGATATAGATAGAAATGGACTGTTTTGTGCAGTCTGGTATTTAGGAAAATTTGTAACAAAAAGATCCTTTCTAAACATATTCCTAACAGATTAAAAGAATTGTTTTATTGATTATAATTTGGACCTGTATATTACTAATTTTTATTGCTGAAATTAAAATGAAACCAGTAATTAAACAAACAACTTCGTGAGGCTAGTTCACAAAAGTCTACAGAACTGGTTCATAACATAAATAAAGTAGCAAAAAAAGCAGAATCCCAAACAGTCATCTTACAAAAGATTGTTGATAATTGAAAACCAGAATAGAGTATTTAAAGTAGGCAATTGCATCTATTTATCCTTAGCAAGACCTGTGGGATCCATCCTCTTGAAGAGGTGTTCAAACTTGCATTGGTTCTCCAGGGGTGTTGCAATCATGTCCTTAATTCCTGCAATCTCTTTTATAACCCCTGGAGGCACCGTTGGTGGTGGAGTTGTGTAGGATTCAGTACCTGAGACGAGGCTTCCCAAACCACTGTAGCAGCCTCTGTTGGTGTGTGCCTTATACAATTGATACATAAAGGAATAACGAAATCAGTTAATGTGAATGGTGTAGGTTGTAGTGAGTAGAAGCATTAATGCATCACCAAAACTACCTCTAGCACCATTTGGTTGACCTCTTTTCTGGTAAGGTCAGGGAGCTGGGTCAATGTCTCCAATGAATTTATTGAGTCCACCTGAGACATTTGTGACATCCATTGAACCTTCATCCTCTTAACGGACTGGATAACCTCAGCAACAAGTTTGTCATGCACCTCCCCTAACTTCTTGTTGAAATGTGTAGCCTCAAGGAGATCTAGATAATCAGGTAACTGTTCATTGTTTGCTTTTGCTTGTACATGTTACAGAAATGTCAAATAACCACAAACACATAAACAATAGACATATATTCATCTGATAACAAGTTCCAGGAGGTGAGTTATACAAATGAGAAAGGAAAGGCGTGCCATTTCTATTTTCTTCCTTTTGAAAATTTTAGAGCCGCGGTTATGGACGGCCATACCTTCTCCATTTTGATCACTGTGACGGTTCTTTGATTTGTAAATCGCCTCTGCGATCGTCTCTGGCAACGACCAATACTTCTTCAACCTCTTCCAGACCGTCTTATTACAACCGGAAAGATAATTTTTTCCTTTAATCTATTTCCTCTTCCACTCACACACATGTTTTGAGTATGACTCTATAGCTGTCTTGTTAAAGGTGCTATGAATACATTCTGTGTGTTCTGGTTTCCATGTGAAGTGGAAGTTCAATAGAAAAAGATGTATTGCATATATAGTTAATGGTTACTAGTTATGGAAGAAAGCAAAACCCACATTTCTTTTTCGTCTGGTTTAAGTTGAGAATATCTTGGACAAGGTCGCTTGATGTACTCGTGGATTATTGTCAATATTGACTTATGAATTGCTAAGTCTAGCTTCGTATGGTAGATGCAATTGGAGATGTTCCATTACATCAAAAATACGAAGAAGGCATTATTTTTCCAAGTTACAAATAAGTACACGAATGACGTTGTCTAAGTGTTGTACCTCATCAACAGGTAATGTACGCTTCCCAAAATCTCTAAAAAATGATGCAATCCCTACATAGACATCTGCAAGTTATTTGACTTTAGTCGAGAATGTAATATATGATATTAAAATAGAAGTTTCAATCCATACCTATCACAACCTTGTGAAAATTTTGTGGTAGTAGCTATGAAAATGAACACAGTAGTAGACGCTGCATCAGGACATGGAAATCATGACTCTTCATTCCAACAAATTTTCCTTCTGAACTGTTGACAATATTTCTTAGATTAGAGGCGCAGCCATCTAGGAATTTCACACTCTGTATTATCCATCTGAAGAACTTAGCTTTTGCAGGATCGCTTTATTTGTAAATTGGAATGGCTTCTTTTCCATTTCCATTACATGAAGTTCTTATCAACAAAAAATATCAGGTAAATCTATTCTGTACTTCAAATTATCCTTCGATTTCCCATGAGCATTCAAGATTATGTTCATTATATTGTCACACACATTTTTCACAACATGCATGTAATCAATAATGTGTCTTAGTAGATGATCCTTCCAATATTCTTAATCCCAAAAATACTCTTCTTATGAAAATTGTGATTAACACCATATCCATAGACATTTAAATGTTGATGACCACCACATTCGACAGATCGCTCTGCACCAACGTCCCTCAGCTGCATTAGAATTTCATGACCATCACGAATATGAGTTGGACCCTCCATAACTTTCTTATTCTTACAAAATAAAGTTGTGCTTCGTCTATATGAATGATTAGGTGGAAGATGCCTACAGTGGCAGTAAAACCAAGATATCTTTCTACCATGTTTAAGCTGGAATGCATCAACTTTTCTTGACAATATGGGCGAGAGAGTCGGCCATGAGTTTTCCAACCAGAAAAAATACCATATGCATGGAAATCGGTAATCGTCCACATCAAAACTGCTCTCATTACAAAATTGTCACCTTGTTATGTCAAATATTTCCACCCCATCACTCCTAGGATGGTCAGGCCCAAGAACAAGAATTGAAAGGAACAAAAACTCGCGCTTCATACAAAGTGTTGGTGGAAGATTATAAGGTGTCATTATTACTGGCCACAGAGGATATTGCCGACCCATATTTTCCAAAGGGGCTAAATCCATCAGTACATAAGCGCATGTAGACATTCCTTGTCTCAACAGCAAAATTAGGGTACACCAATTGAAAATGCTTTCATGCGTAGGCCTCTGACGGGTGAGTTAGATCACCTTCTCTATTGTTTTCATCATGCCACCTAATAGCAGAAGCAGTCCTATCTAATGCATATAATCTTCTTAAACTATCAACAAAAGGTAAGCACCACATTCTCTTAAATTGAATCAGAGTCTTCCACTACAACCTTTATATATTGGTTCTCGATAGAACTTACAATAAAAGGATTGAACTCAAAATATTTTTGGGCGTTTTTTAAAAAAGAAAGAAGAATAGGAACACAAAAAGGATATTTTTTCATATATTTTGAAATAATTTTTTTACTTTTGTAAAATTTCAATAAAAAAAAAGATTCGCTAGCTAACAAGTGAGATAGAAGCATCTGAAGGAAAAAGCTATACGATTGGGCAAAGTTCTTTAGGCCTTCATTATCCTTCGAGTATAACATAAAATTATTTTTACAAACATCAATAACCTGATATGGCAAACCTAGAACAAAAACCAGCTTATGAACTTCTTAATATGATGCCGGAGCTATATTGCCTTCTAGAAGTTGGTAGCGACAATGCTTTGTAATTACATTGAGACTATCTTTTGCAAGATTGTAATCTGTTTTAAAGTTATGAGACGTGTAGCAAATGATAACGGAGAGTGCCAATCTTTATAACCTGAGTACAAAGGGATTTTACCGCTTGGAAAATTCTCAAAAAAATAGCTCCCGACATTGAATCCAAGAACATTCGGAGCAGACATAACATTGTATTCAGAACGACGTCATGGACTTTGATATGTTCAGTTTCTGTTGACAATCCACACCTACATTTACATCAATTTCCACTGGCCTATCTCCAACTACATCGGCATTGCTAATTACTCCTGATGTACTAGCAAGAACCATTTCCTCAGTTTCACCATGCATATACCATATCTAGTACCCGAGCACAAAACAAATGATTCAATACTTGCAAAACAGACTTTTCCTATGATTTCGATAATTAACACATGGACAATACATCTTTTTAGTTTGTAAAGTTGCTGTTTAATTCCCAGCAAATCTCAAAAACTCCATAACTCCATCGACATACTCTTCCGTCATTAGACTATAATTGATATCGTGAGGGAAATTATCCATCCAAAAACGAAAATATTTTAAGATAGCCATGAATAATTGCTTTTAGTTTTAAAAGAAATTGTGGACCAGAATATGAGATAAAAATCTTGAAACCATAAAAGTTTGAGAGAAAATCGAATCTTTCAGTCTAAGGAATGACTACGCTTCTAAAGTGTATTAGATAAGGTGAAAGCTTAGATGGATCCAGACAAATTAAGACGGCCATGAATAATTGTATAACCGTATAAATCTGTCCAAAGTTGTCTGAACGTTTTCGTTTTACCGCGTCCTCAACAGCAAGTGGAGAACACTTTCCCATTAAATCATGTTTGGTAAGGTTCCAGACAACAATTTATGTCCAGACTATGTAGAGGCCTTCTTCAAGCACCAACACTTCCATCAATTAACCACATATTTGATTTTGAATTTCAAAATAATATGTATTCAATTCTTCATGTGTGTATTATTTATTTATTTTCTCAAAAAAAAATTTACGTTTATAAATCCATTTCAAATTTCTGTTTGGTGTAGTCTCGGCTAGCAAATTAGTTGCATTACACTCTAAAACTATTAAATTTCGTCCAAAAATAAAAGGTACTATTAACTTATTGTCTCGTAATATCTAAAATTCTAACATTTTGTTACAAATTTGGAGAATTTCTAGAAAGTTCCACATACAACATCATCTGTCTGGTTCTCGTCTATAAACCATCTCGAAGTCATTTAAGTTCTAGACAGGAAGCACGTCTCTATGGAACCTTATCACTTTTGAGATGTTTTTCTTGTAGTGAATGATAGAACGTTCAGACAACATATAACACACCTTGAGACCTAAGTTACAATTATAAATCTTAATTTCTTGGCATAATAATTGAGCGTTACTTTATTACTATTTCAATCCACAAATAACGTATTTGCCTAGCATATCTATACAAGGATGAGTAGTTTGGATTTTTCTTTGTAGCTTTTTGGTTGAGTTCGTTTAAATAGTTTGGTTCTATCATTACACATAGAAATAAATATCGAGTAACGGAGATGAAAATTTTGATGTATTAGGTTATGGTTCAATTTGGTTACTTATGTTCTATTAACCGAGCTTATTTGTATTTGGTTGACTAGGATTTAATCAATTCAGTGTCGTTGGTAGAGTCTAGTTTACGATATATATCGGACAATATTATACTTTTTGCGTAATGTTTGATTGATGTTAAGTAAAACGTAATTATATATTTCATCTGTCGTCGTACGGTGTTTAATTTTTTTTTTCTCTTTTTGTTTTTGTTTAATGTATATATGCATTTCTATAATAAGCGAATCAAAACTATAATAATATTTTAACAACATGCATGTATATAGGTATGAATACAAGTCTACATTATAAATTCAATCGCAGCTACTGAACTGCAACAATAATGGATAGTCACATTTATACTATTAAGTCGCACTTGAATTGTCTAGTAATTGAATATAAAAAATAAATTTTACAAATTATAGCTGAACAAGTAATAAAACATATAAAGGAGCTTATGTGTAAGAGCATCTGTATGTATAATATTTTTATTGATATACATCTAACTGTTACACTTGGCCGATGACTAGATAGAGAGATCACATTCACACATTTTCCAGCAACTTCGTGTGCATGAAATTATTCATATGAGATCGTACACAATGAGACAAATAATAATGTTCACACAGAATCAATCAATATAGGAATCTTAAAAGATACTATAATTAATTAGGGATCAGAAAGAAAGCAAATGTGTTTGGCGACATGTCATATGTTCAAGTGATGATGTTCACATGATTACCCAACAAATTCTAATAAGACGGCATATAAGCCATGTTGTGTGGATAGAACCTTGTCATAACTCACACATTGTCTAGTTCTTTTACCAAAAAACCTAATTCTGGCTAGTTCGTGTAAATTACTTAAACTTTTAGTATAGATGTTTACTGTTGGACTTACCAGGGCCCATAAATAATATGGGTCACATTGGGCTAGCCAACTATGAAAAAAATATATTATAAATAATAGTTGGTTCTTCATGCCCACAAAAATCAAAAGAACTTATGTCATCTGTTGTAAAAGTAATGTTTCTGAGCTTTCAGGCAATCAGATGTTGCTGCTCATGCCTAATATGTTAACTGCTTTAACTAACTTTTGCCAATTATAGTTTGTAAACTTTATATAAGGAGGGAGTATTCAAATCAATATTTTAGGTGATTTTGGTATTTTTAAGGAATCATATGTTATTCAACTAATGATTTATAAATCACTTCTTAACTCATGTGTTATTGAACTTAAGATTTCTATAAAATCATTTAAAATAATATTCAATTTCTTATTATTTAATCAATAATTTATAAAAAGTCATATCAAATATCTTGTTATTCAAAACTTAAATGTTCTTATTTTAAAAACTTATCATTCTGATTTTAAGAGATTTTGGAATAGCTTTTAGTTGAAAAATAATACTTCAAAATCACACCTATTAAGGTATGATTTCAAAAAAAAAATTCATCGTCATAAAACCCTCACATCTAAACGCAAGATCATTCACACTATTTCTCACAAACAAAAAGTGATTCTTCAAGCAAATTTTTTTTCCAATAGCTTCTTTTTTTCCTTTGCTAAAGTTTCAATTTCTATATTAGCAATTGATATATATTTTTATATTTTTCTTGCTTGGCAAAAAGAGAGAAAGCCCTCCCCAAACATATTTTATTAAATTAAAGAAACAAAACTAAGAAATACAAACCATTCTCAAACTTGCCTCACTATTTTTATCGATATCAAGTAAAGAAACTAAATCCAATGGAATCAAAATGAAAAAATGATGACCCAATGGTAAGTAAAAAAATAGTTAGCAAGTCCATCTGCAAGACGGTTTTTCTCTATGCGCATGTAAAATTCAGACTCTCCAATCCTTTTTAAAGAAGTCATAGCACAATTGTACTAGGAAGAACATGGGGTGAGTATCACTGATCCATGTCTCGAAGAAACTGACAACTATTTGCGAGTCTATTTCAACAACCACTTGTCTAGCCCACATTTCCTATGCAATAAACAGTCCATAGTACAAGCCCCAAAGTTCCGCAAACGTTGTAGAGCAAAAGCTAATGTTCAAAGCAAACCCACAAATCCAATCACCCGATTCACTTCAAAGTGCATCACCAGCTGCAGTACCTGAATTACCTCTTGAGACTCTATCTATGTTAAGTTTAACCCAATCTACATTTGGAGGAGTCCACTCAATTCGCCTTTCAATCCGATTTGGCTTTGAAGAAGACGCACAAGGTTTAGTATGTGCCAGCCAAGCTTCAGCACTTTTATCTTTAAGGAATTACGTACGATCCGGACACCTCCATTGTGAGCTAAAAACATTGCAACTTCTCCAATGCCAAACCCACCAAAGTGATGTTGCAAAGGTAATCGACCATGGGCTGATCTCATGTATAGTATCAATACCAAAGTTAGTGAATAACCAATATTTGAGAGGCGCCATAAAGAAGGGAGAACAAAGTCGATCCCATAAACTCTTCATTACTTATATATATGTATATATATAATAAGTTGACTTCTATGGCAATGAATTTATTTGCAATTTTGCTAAAAAACAATGGCTGAAGTGGAAAGTTGGTTTCCATATAATCTATAACAATTGATTATCACAGTTAAGCTTCTTCGAGATTGAAATTAGGGATTTTGATTATCCTATTTTCTAAGTTCTGTTTAGTTTTGCTTTATCGTTTGATTGGCTGCATCGAACGGGTAATACATGTATATGTCTCGGTAGTAACGTCTCTAGTCATCATAATTTATCCCAATTTGATTTTGATGAGGGTTTAAACTCAGTAAAACTGAATTTGAGGGCTTATAGTGATTGCATCCTTGAATTATAAATTAGAACATCAGTCTTTGTCCTCCTCTTCTTCTTAAGAATAAGTTTATTTTTTGATAATTATCGTGAGAGCCCAGCTTTGATTTCACGAAAATGTACAATATTTACTTTTGAAAATAAATATACAGAATCATATAGACTCCCACACTTAAATATTCTAAAATCAACTAATCATTTGTTTTCATTTTCTAAAAAATCAACTAGAATCATACCAATATCTTAAAAAATCTCCTAATGTCTTTCCAAATCTATCAAAATATAAATCCTATCAAATCCCTTAAAATTCTAGTTTCAATACATCCTCCTAAAACTGCTTCAGTAATTTCTATCGATTATTCTTATTTTATAATATTTTAATGTCGAGAATACCCGTTTTACTGTCTGTTTCTTGTTTAGTTAACAGTCGATTTAATTTCTAGGAAATTTTTTGTGTAAGACAAAATATTGTGTAATAAACGTTGCCGTAAGGATGATCACAATATATGAAATTGATTGATTGTCGTTGTTGTTGAGTTTAAACTAACAAAACTATCACCAATAGTTGCAAATCCTCGGTGCACAAACGTCAATTACATATACTTGATGTTTGCAAAACCACACCAAAGTACAAGTCATACACTGTCGAAATTGATTAATTAACTAACATATGGTTAAGTACACAACATTATTGTCGTGTATTATATATATATAGATATATATATATATATATATATATTCATCTGGCGAATATTTATTAAAGAAATGTCTTTATCGACCGATAGAATTAGTTGATATATATAATTTGTGAGTTTCTTAGAAGATAGAAAACGACGGACCATAAATGGCTTTAACATAAATGGACCATGCGGAAACAAATGATAGGAGAATTAAGATACAACCGAAATATTGCGTGTCCTATGCTGATAACTAACCTTGCGTAACTTTTGCAGTTTACCACAATCAACAAACGAGGCATGATTTACTCATTAGCATTATTTCAGAAAAAATGTTTTTTTATCAGATCAGAAATGAAGGAAAATAACTGAAAATACCAGTCGAGTGAGTAGCAACAACGTCTAGCATAATCAAGAAACTACAAATCTATTTGATCGAAACTCGCATTTTCTCATCGAACGATAATGAACTTATAAGAAATTACAATTCATCCGTTTCTAGCCGATTCAGTTAGCTTGTAAAATAAACCGACCTAATTGAACTATACCAATCTAATTGATTCTTAACACTGAACCAACTAAACTGGACTGCAAACAATGAAAAAGAGAAAACTAAAACTAATCTTCGATGATACTGAAAATATGCAATCTGATTCGTCTATTCAATTCTGTGATCTGCTCTGCAATACTCCCCCTGAAGTTGGAAAGTGGAGGTTGTAAACTCCCAATTTGCTTTAAGAACTGAAACTGGTCCCTGCCAAAGCTTTTCTCCTCACATCTGCAATTTGCTTGGTTGTTTTGACATGCTGCAAGCTAATGAGACTATAACGAACAACATCTCTAAGTGATTGACAATCTGACTTGATATACTTTGTTTCTTCGTGGAACACGGGATTTGTAGCATTATGTATTGCTGCCTTACTATCACAGAAAAATCATGTCGGTGATGCAGTTGACAATCCAAGATCCTTAAACAGTTTTCGAAACCATTTTATCTCACGAAGAGCTGCAGCCATTGCTCGATACTCAGCTTCTGCAGAAGAATGTGAAATAATGTCTTACTTTTTAGTTTTCCAAGCAAGTGGTGAATCGCCTATCATAACAATGAAAACACTTAAAGATCTCCGAGTGACTGGACAAGAGGCCCAATCAGAATCACACCAAACAGAGAAAGTTAAATCAGAGTCTGATTTAAGTAGAACTCCAACACCTGGAGAAGCCTTGAGATATCGAACTATCCTTGAAGCAACTGCCCAATGTGCTTCCCTTGGAATTGCATGAATTGGGACAGAACATGGAGTGAGTAATTACAATCTGGTCGTGTGTTTGTGAGGTAAATGAGATGAGCAATGAGACGCCTATACTGGGTCGGATCAGAGAGAAGTGGTCCATCATCTTCACCAAGCTTGTGGTTTTGTTCCAGTGGAGTTGAAACAGGTCGAAAACCTAAGAAACCACATTCTACAATGATATCAAGAGTGTATTTGCGTTGAAACAAAAATATCTTGTCTTTTCCCATGCTCACTTCTATACCAAGAAAGTAGTTGAGCTTGCCAAGGTTCTTCATTCAAAAACACTTGTGAAGATAGTCTTTGAAGCATTGGACAAAGTAATTATCATTCCCACAAATCATCCACATAAAATCAGAACTCTTATCTCTTCCATTCTTTGTGCAAGAGAGAAATGAAAAATCATCATAGGATTGTGTGAATCCAAAACATAACAAGGCATTTGAAAGCATCTTAAACCAACACTCTGGAGCTTGTTTTAAGTCATATAAAGACTTTCTTAACCATTAGACTTTATTAGTGTGTCAATGATGAAGTCCCTGTGGCAATTTCATGTAACCTTTCTCTTCTAAATCACCATGAAAAAAGCGTTCTTGACGTCCATCTGAAAAACATCCCAACCTCAAGCAGTCAAAGCAAAGATCTGATTGTTGTCATCTTGACAACTGGATCAAAAGTCTCTGAGAAATCCTCTCCCTCAATCTAATTATTGCCAAGAACAACTAGCCTTGCTTTGTATCTTTCAATAGTACCATCAGAATTATATTGAGTTTTTTAAACCCACTGTGGGCCTAAAGCAGTTCTGTTTAGAGGTAAATCCACAATATCCCAAGTATGTTTATATTCAAGAGCAACAACCTCCTTTTTCATTGCATCATTCTAAACCTTAATTCAAACAGCTTCACCAAAGTGTTTCAGTTCATGTGCTTCAACGAGTTTAATGAGAAACGCCATGTGCTTGAATGAGAACTTCTCATCAGACATGTAGCTTGTCAACAGATATAGAGATTTGTTGTCTTGATCCGAGGAGATTGCAGAAGAAGGAGTGAAAACATCATGTTGAATGTTGTATTAGACATAGTCTTTGAGATGTACAAGAAGGTTGTTGAAGACGTGAACTCTTAAGGACTGGTTTTGCAGATTAATTATTTTCTCATGCAACATTAGAAGAAGAAGCAGTTGAGTTAAGTTGAACCATATTGTCATTTGAAGTAGAGGTGACAGATTCTGAAACATCAGAATTAGAGAGATCAATAGGTGTAAAAGAAGTAGAATGTATGGAAGGAGATTCCAAAGCTGAGTCATCTACTGCATCACTTGAAGAACTCCCCCTTTCTAGAATATAATCAAATGGTAACCAATCTGAATCCATTGAATCATGTTGAATAACAAAAGAGGAATCATGAAGAAATTGAACAGAAAAAGGAAACTTGTCTTCCTAGAATTTAATATCTCGTGAGACCAAGATTCATTAGTCTTCACATCATAAACCCTCCATCCTTTTTGGCCAAATGGATACTTTACAAACACACAAAGATTGCTATGTTCACCAAACTTGTCTTGTTGCTTAGCATGGACGTACAAGCGTAGCCAAAGACACGCAAGTGACTGTAACTCGGAGCTTTTCCATGTAAGATTTCATAAGGAGTTTTCCTGTTATGAACAGAAGAGGACGTAAGATTGATTATGTGAGCTGCAACAAGGATTACTTCTCCCCAGAAAATAATAGGTAGAGGGGACTGGAAGAGTAGAGCACAAGCATTATTTAAAATGTGACGATGTTTATGCTCTACTCTTTTATTTTGTTATGGTGTGTAGTCACACGATGTCTGATGAATAACACCTTTGTCTTTAAAGAATTCTCCTAAGTATAAGAACTCTACACTATTTTCACTACGTACGGTTTGAATGGATTTACTAAATTGTTTTTCTGTGTAAATGAAGAACTCTTTCATTACACCCTTTACTTCAGATTTTGTGAGCATAAGAAAGGTCCAAACTACACGCAAAAATCATATACCATTGTTAAAAAGTGCACAGCGCCACAAGAAGAAGGAGTCTTATAAGGATCCCAAATATCACAATGAATCAAAAAGAAAGGAGTTGTTGCTTTATTGACACTATCAAGAAATATTTTTCGAGTTTGTTTTGCTTTAAAGCATGTATCACAATTAGTAGAAATGAAATCATAAGAGTTTATAGAAAAGAGAGGCAAACGAGAAAGAACAGAAGAAGAAGAAGGATGGCCAAGTATGAGATGCCAAAGAGAAGAACCTTGTTCAGCTACAGCAGTGTTATGGTGACTAAGTCATTACAGAAATGCTACACTCCATCTTTTTCTCTAGTTGTGCCCATCATCTTCTTCTATGAAAGGTCTTGTAAAACACAAGTAGTGGGAGTAAATAAAGCAACACAGTTACTCTCAGCTAAGAGCCTTAAGATTGTAACAAAAGAACAACTAAGAGAAGAAACATATAAAACGTTAGACAAAGTAAAAGAAGGAGATTGCGAGAAAGTGCCAATGTGCATAGACACTGTTTTATTGCCATCAACAAATCCGATTGAATAAGGAGATTTTTTTTGCAAATTCTATAAACATGATAAGTTTCCAGTCATATGATGTGATGCCCCTAAGTCAATGATCACATCCTCAACAATTTTCTCACCTGCAAGCTTATCAAAATTTACAGATTTGCAACTAAGTTCTTTTTGTCATTGATGAGATGTTGAAAAATAGTCCATTGTTTTGAAGTGAGCTCTAGAAAAACAAAGCCATTAGAGTTAGTTGTTGTAAAATTTCTTGGCATCACAATTTGATGCTTCTTTTCCTTAGTCTTATTTGTATTTTTGTTCTTTGTACCAGGTTTGGTTCGATCTTGTTTGTCAGTACATTTAACCCACCAGTCTAGAAAACGAACCAATTGCCAACAATGTGAGCAAGTAAGAACCTAATTGTTGCCCAAGATATAGTTCTCATGTTTGCTTCCCAAAATAGACTTAGCATTACTGTTGGTACCTAATCCGTCAACGGCCCACTTCATAAATAGTAGGCCGTAAGGCCCATGTGAGAATCATCGCAAGTCTGTAGCTAAATCTAGGAGGCCCGGCCCATGAAAAAGCTTGGATTCCGCACATTAAGGCAGCCAAACTCCGAGTCAAGCGAACAACGGCTAGAAAAGCTTGGACTAAGTCAGTGGCGCTGTATTTTTAGGAATAAGTTAGTTAGTCTATGGTTATAAAAGAAAAAGAATCATTCAATTGTGAGATATCTAATTCTAAGTAGGGAAGAACCAACTCTTGTACTGTTTTCGTGTTCAATCAATAAAATCTTAATTTAGCTTTATTCTTGAGCTAGTTCAAAAATCTCTACTTTATAAGTTTTAATATCGTTTTGGCCCTAAAAACCGAGTTCATCTTTGACATCAACAATTTGGCATCCACCGTAGGGCCGAAGCACAGATCTAAGAGAATCCGAGCTAGCAAAAGAATAGAGCAATCCCAAGTGATAGAGCGAGTGAATGATCAAAACATAAACCAGGATGAGGAAATATCCACATCACAAGTTCCACCACTGTTGACGTCCGATGTGCCTCTGAGGCCAGCCGCTCAAAGCACCACGTCTCATCGAAGATAAGTTATAAACAACTTAAAACAGCTAATGTCCGACTTTATCGAACAAAATAATCAACAAATAGCGCAGATCCTAGCAAGGCTAGATCATTAGGAACAACGCTTTAACGAATTGCAAGCATCAATTCAGCAGTTGCCACAAAACCTAGAAAATCAAGCTCAAGGATCTATAGCTGTGAACATTAATCAACAGAACAACAAAAACGACAATCAAGCAAATAATAACATGATCCCACCTTCCGGAAACGATAACTTAGAAAATAGCAATCTGTTTGAAATGGAAATGCAAGAAATGCGTGCAATGATAGCAAATCAGCGAACTGAGCACACTCGGAAGAAATCCCAAATCCACCGCGCAACGACACCTGCCCCAAATATTCAACGAGTGATAGAGTTAACGCGGCAGACACCATTCACAAATTGAATAGCAAGTACCATTATTAGGGATGTCGGAAAAATTAGGATACCGACGTTTGAAGGAAATGCAGATTTGGTAGCTCACTTGAAGATATTCCGTTTAGCGGAATGAAAGCACATTTCAATAACGAAGAACAAGATATCAGCCAATGTCAACTATTCTCTGAGAACCTTGCCAGATCAGCTTTTGATTGGTTGTTATCGTTAAAACCCAATTCGATCGATAATTTTGAGTAGTTAGCTAAAGGGTTCCTTAAGCATTTTTAAATGTTCATTCAGAAGAGAACTTCAGCAGATAACCTATTCACAACAATACAGCAGCAAAATGAACCGCTTCGGGATTATCTGAATCGATTCAAAGAAGTGAGAGCATTAAGCGTAAATATAACTGATGAAGTGGCCATCTGTCCGTTAAAAATGGGTTTATGGCCAAAGTCGAGCTTCCGAGCTCGATTAGTGGAAGGAAGGAATGTGTAAGCAAAAGTGTGAGTGTAGATATCATCACGACTCATCCAAAAGAAGGCGAGGTAATAATAACAAACAGCATGAATACCAAGAAGTAGAAGTTGAGACCTTAAAATATCAAGCAAAACGTATTGACTTTATCATGGGCGTATCTTGCCTCGTCTCGAATTCCATAAATTCAATTAAGGCTGATCAGCAAAAGGTTGAAACAAATTCTCAGCTCAGATCGAGCTCAACTCATCAGGAGGCTGTAATCACATTTAGTGAAAACGAGACTTCGCACCTCGACAAACCACATGAAGATGCAATTGTAATTGCTCTAGAAGTTGTAGGTTCGAACTCTAACAAATAATGGTTGATACCGGAAGCTCGATGGACCTGCTTTTCTATGATGCTTACAAGTGAATGAACTTTGAAGACTCAAAAATGAACTGTGATAAAACTCCGCTTACCAGCTTTGACGGAAACACGATACTTAGGAACTATGACGTTGCCCGTAGTTACTCACGAAATTCGTAAGCTCATAAAGATTGTAGTCGTAGACAAACCAGCTCCTTCTAATGCAATTCTTGGGCGACCCTGGTTGTACAGTATGAAGGCTGTAGCTTCGACATATCACCAGTGCATAAAGTTCCTGGTCAAGAACAGAATTGAAGTTATCCGAGCAATTCAATCTGCGTCAAGGGGATGTTATAGAACTGCATTTGAAAAGCTTCGAAATGAAGCCTTATAGCAATTAGAGAAGAAAAGCGCCAATGATACTGCGAGACCTCGATTAACATCTTTAAAAGCCGTAGCAATTGACAAGGAATTCCCTGACCGAAAAGTAAGAATCAGAATCAATTTAGAACCAGACATTAAAACCAAGCTAATCGCATTCTTAAAAGGAAACAAAAAAACATTTGTGTGGGAGCCATCTGATATGGTAGGAATAAGCATCAAAGTTACCTCGCATGAATTAAAAGTTGATCCGACATAATAACCGGTCAAACAAAAACAAAGGAACTCAGTTCAGAAAAAGCAGTTGCAGTTAAAGAAGAGGTACAAAAGCTGCTAAAGAACGGATCAATTAGAGAAGTTAAGTACCCTTACTGGCTGGCCATTCCAGTAGTAGTGAAAAAGAAAACCGGAAATTGGAGGATGTGTGTGGATTTCACATACTTAAACCAAGCTTGCCCAAAAGATAGTTATCCCCTACCTCATATAGATCGAATCGTTGAAGGAACTGCGGGGCGTAAGTTAATGTCGTTTATGGATGCCTTTTCAGGCTATAACCAAATATTTATGCACCCCGACGACTAAGAGAAAATGTCTTTCATAACTTACCAAGGGATCTATTGTTATAGGGTAATGCCTTTAGGATTAAAAAACACAGGGTCAACTTACCAGCGATTAGTAAACAGAATGTTCACTGAACAAATAGGGAAAACCATGTAAGTTTATATCGATGACATGCTCGTAAAAAGTATGATTTCAAAAGACCATGTCAAGCAACTTCGGAGGTGCTTTGAAACTTTAAACAAATATAATATGAAGTTGAACCCAGCGAAGTGTTCTTTCGGAGTCACCTCGGGAGAATTTCTCGGGTACCTCGTCACAGAAAGATGAATCAAAGAAAACCCAAAGCAAATAGTTGCTTTATTAAGCCTTACAACGCCAAGAACACCAAAAGATGTCCAGCACTTAACTGAGAAATAACAACACTCAACAGGTTTATTTCAAGATCAACGGATAAGTGCCTCCCATTCTATAAATTGTTCAAAGGGAAGTAGGTAAAACGGAAATTGCAATTCGAATGGAACAAAGAATGCCAAAATGCCCTCTGCGAGCTAAAAAGATACCTCGCAGAACCTCCTATACTAGCAAAGCTAGTAACCGGAGAACTGCTATACTTATACATAGCAGTCTCAAAATCGGCCATGAGTGGTGTAATTTTTTGCGTGGAAGGAAACGAACATAAACATATCTACTACATAAGTGCCATGCTTGTGGGAGCAGAAGCAAGATACCCAATTGAAGAGAAATTAGCATTGGCAGTAGTAACATCGGCGAGAAAGCTACGACCTTATTTTCAATCTCAACCAATAATAGTAATGACTTCGCAGCCCCTTAGAACCATCCTGCATAATCCCAGCAAGTCAGGGAAGCTAGTAAAATGGGCTATAGAGCTTAGTGAATACGACATCGAATATCGTATTCGATCCAGTATAAAATCTCAGGTTCTGGCAGACTTCATCGTAGAGTTAGCTCAGAACAGCGAAATTGAGGAAACTCCAAGCAAAAGATGGGAGTAACACGTCGACGAAGCTTCGTCCAAGCAAGGAGTGGGAGTCAGAATACGACTGGTATCCCCAGTCAGCGAGATAATTGAGCAATCTTTCCGGTTATGCTTTGATGCGTCAAACAATGTTGCAATACGAAGCTTTGATAGCTAGATTAAAGCAGCAGATGCCCTAGCGACCTTAGCAGCAACTTCCGACTTGGATACAAAAAGGATTATACCCGTAGAACATATTGAAAGACCAAGCATTGATTAAAAATAATAATAAAAGTAAATCATCAGTTAAGTAGCCAAAACAAAGTAGGTGTTGACGAGCTAGTTCCCGTCAAAGAGGACTTGTGGGACCCTATCCAACGGTACATACGAACTGGCGAGGTACCTTCAGACAAGTGGACAGCTCGGAAAGTAAGATTGCAAAGTGCGAGGTATACTCTGATAAACGACCAGCTCTATAAGAGAAGTATATTCGAACCCTATTTAAGATGCGTAAACGAGGAAGAAGCAACCGATATATTGAGCCAAATACATGAGAGAAGTTGCGGCAATCATTCGGCTGGGCGAGCATTAGCAATACGGATCAAAAAGAAAGGATACTTTTGGCCAAAAATTGTCTCTGATTGCGAAAGAAATTCTCAAAAATGCCAAAAGTGCCAAAGACACGCACTGATAATCAATCAATTAGCTGAGCTCTTTAGCTCGGCAATAATCCCATATCCATTCATGAAATGGTCCATGGACATCGTAGAACCGCTGAAGGACTTTGGCGAGTTCGTTTCTTACTGATCTTGACACACTACTTTTCTAAGTGGGTATAGGCGGAAGCCTACACAAGTATAACAGGTACTCAAGTATCCGAGTTCTTGTAGAAAAACATCATGTTTTGACGGCCACCAAACAAATTAATAACCAATAATGGGACAAATCTCACTGCTAAACCGATCAGAGAATTTTGTGATAAATGGAAAATCAAATTGTCAACCTTAACACCACGCTATCCTCAGGGGAATGGGCAAGTTAAGGCAACCAATAAAACGATAACCAACATACTTTAAAAGCGTCTTGATTCCAAGAAATAGGGATGGTATGCCGAACTTAACAACGTGATGTGGGCATATCAGACATCACCAAGACGAGCTACCGGAGAAACAACTTTTTCACTACTCTATGGCGTAGAAGCAATGGTTCCAGCAGAGACTTCGGTCCCGAGCTTATGACGGAGTAAAGTGTCAGAGTCAGAGTAAAAAAATAACAAAATGCTAGAACACGCAGGGGATATAATAGATGAAAAAAGAGATCCAGTGAATATCAGAATGCAAAACTACTAGAACATGATTGCAAGGTTCCATAACTCGAAGGTCAACACTAGAAAATTTTGTCCGGGTGATTTAGTACTAAGGAAAGTCTTTGAGAACACCCGTAAATTCAACGCCGGCAAACTGGGAACATCTTGGGAAGGACCATACCAAGTTGACAAGGAACAAGGCCCGGTGTTTATAGAATAAAAAACATGGACTCTGGCAAAGCAGAGCCAAGGCCGTGGAATATCATGAACTTAAAAAAATCTATATCTAAAGTTAACAAGCCGAGAATGGTGAATTACGTAAAGCTTGATCCTCTTTACAAGGTATGTAGGCAGCTTGCTAAGTCCAATGCAGTTCCAGAAAAAAAGAAAAAAAAAAGGGATGGAAAGGACAATATAAGGAGTCTGAGTACTATTTGAAACAAGTAAAGAAAAAGCCATAACAAGAAAACAAGTAAAGAGTAAACTTAAGTTAAATATTCATAAACCGAAGTGCACTTAACTAAAAGTTTAAAACATAATAAAAACCAAAGTAAAAAAAAAGAGAAATCCAAACCAATGTACAAAGACATCTAAAGAAAGAAGTCGAGAGCAAAAGAAATAGAGCTTAAGCTAAAAACATAATAGAAATCTTAAGTGTCTTGCTCATCGAGCTCATAATCGGACATTTTCTCATATTCTGCTTCACTTTCCCGATGCAGCTCGGTAACCTCAACCACTTCCTTCTCGAGGTCAAATATAGTGTTCCGAACTCTCGCTAACAGAGCGAGGTTGGCAAAAGCTTCTCGGGCTTTTAATTCGGCATCAGTTGCTCTCCTTTTTCTCCTCCACTTATCTGCAAAAGCAACTTTAGTCTGGCAAAGGGAGGAGACTATAACAGCCCTTTCTAGCATGACAACATCAAGCTCTCACGTTAACTCCTCAATAGTGGCCTTCGAAGCTTCATATTCCTTTTGAAGTTCACTCCGCGCGATAGTCTCTTGCTCTAGCCTCTCCGCCAAGTTGTGATTGGAAACCTCGGCTGACTCAGTTCTGTGTTGAGCCACGGCGTATATGTCCATGAAGCGCTTACGCTCTTTCTCTTCTCTACAAAGCATGTTATCCCTAGCCATGAGCTTAGTTACCAATTCATCACGAGCAATATCAATACCCCGTACTTCCTCCTCATGCAGAGTAGCCGTTTCTTCGATAAGGAGTTTGAGATCCCTAGTCAAATCAAGCGCCCACTCCCTCGTATGCCTCTCAATAGAATCGATGTACTTATTCTGCATATAAACACTCTAAAAAACAGAAGAAGAGGAAACTGAAAAATGGGACATAAATGAATAACGAACGATTAGAATGTTGACATAAATCAACTAACAAAGTAAGAAAACGTACCTTGACGTTAGCATCCGCATCTCCTTGTATTCTGCGGAGAAGATCATCTCATCAACCGGAGGAATGCACACCTCTGGGGTCCTGAACTTAAGGAGTTTAGCGCGTGGGTCTTGTGGCCACCGATTGCCAGCTCCCGCAGTCGCAGAGGTCCCTGCTGTAGAATTCCTAACACCTAGAAATAACGGTACATTCCCAACATCCGCTGTAGGGCGAGAGGTTACCATCGTTGAATTAACAGCACCCGACAAAGTTGGTAAAGGCAACAGCACCTGAGTAGAGCTTGGCAGTGATCCAGGAAGAGAGGTTGATACTTCGAGCGATGGTGGCATTAGAGGCAGAACATAAGTGGGCGCCTCGCTGTCGGTCGGACCACCGTCAACCTCTATAAAATATTCCTCATGGGCAGCGGTGCAGATGGGCTGCCCATCTAGTGGCGGCTCCTCCCTTGTCGAGGGCGGCAGCATAGCAACGTCTTCCATGCACGTATTTGAACACACCGCCTCGGAGTGTCAGTCGGTGCATTGGAAGGAGGAGCCATCAGTGCAGAAAGGGGAGCAGAAACGGGGAGTAAGTCACCCATTGTAACCTCAGCGGCGAGGTCCCTGACTAAATGAGCCGGAAGTGAGATAGGCATTGTCCTTCCTTCTGTAGTTCAGCAGCGCTTAGTCCATATTTTACGCTTAGGCCTCGACTCGTCACGTATGAACAAGGAATTCTCTAGAACTTAAAAAAACAAAAATGATGACTAGAAAATAAGAGAAGAGAGCTAAAATGCAAACTTTTTAAGTTTGGTATTAAAATGTTCTTACCAACACGCGGAGACTAGAAGGCAGCGTCTAATCTCTCCCTAGTGAAAGTAGTCTAGACCACACCTCCTGCCCTGAGTAAAGTAGCAAACTCGACGACCTTTAGAGTCGGAGGGCAACATAAACTTCTTGCAAAAATAAAAAATAAAGTAAATTAGTTATCGCGAATAATCAAGCAAATATGATACTCGTAAAAGAGGTAAAAAAAAGTCAAAGTCACGGACTCCAAGTTTGCGTGACCAAGATCTACACAGTCACCATGGAGGAAAATCACTGACACTTAAAGGACAGATCTTGAAGAAGAAATATTGATCAGGCTTCTTCGTATCCTTGTTTGGAAGGTCGTCTACTACCTTTTGATACTTTGTGGGGGATAGGTAATAGGTGTCGCGACCTCCAGGATTCTCTTCACACTATAGAGCCACATCAGATATGGGCCACTCATCGGTTGGACTACTTCTATTGCTCGAGTAAAAATCACCAGCGCTGTCTGGATGACTGACGGGCACGCCTCGGTAAAGCACATCCCCACGGCGTCTAACCATGCCAACAGTTCAGGCGGGATCAGAAACAGGAGCCCGTATTCCTTGAAATACAGCGCATGGACGTATAAAAATTTGTTTGGGAGAACTTTCGGCGACATCCCCACCCTGGGAACTAACGTGACCACGTCCTCCAGGAAACCGTACTTCTCACCAAAAAGGTTGAGAAGTTTACGGGTGAAGACAGAACGATGGGTGAAGTCCAAATTTCTCCTCTCCGACTAGTGGTGTCGAGTGGTAGACCTCATCCTCGATGAAACTATCAATAGAGTCGATGACATCTTCGTCCACAGAGCTCTCGCCGGTAAAATCACGCTTCAATGAGCGATCCCTCTGCTCTTTCCTTCTGTTATGTTGCCGCAGAGGTCGAACCATTTCGACGCTCTCAGTGTCTTCAGACGTGGTACGAGATATCATTGACATTTGAATAAAAATACAGAGAAAATAGGAGGAAGAAAAGTTTAAATTATCGAAATACCTTAGGAGTAGAATAACAATGGCGGTCTCAAAACGCTCCGAGAAGAAGATGAAAGAAGTGAAATTGTCTCTTCATCTTTAAAGCGCACTCCCTCGGGAACCGTCGAGCACGTCAGCTGTCACGGCAACGATGTCCGCCACGTGGACCACGCGTTCAGAAAGCAGATCCAACAGTGCAGAAGAAGCACGCGTTGGAACTCAATGGTCGCATTTCCATGCGTCATTTAAGCATCAGGGCCTGATAGTCTTGGGCCAAGCTCATCTGGGTTTACCAGGCTTGGCCCACATACAATGCTGGGAAAATTAAAGGCCTACAGGTGAACCAATAATAAAACTAACAAAATAAATAGTACAGCTCGGGCTATAAGTTCGCGAGCTGAGGCATACAAAGGGCACCAGATTGATCACCTGGTGGAACCACGTGAAAACCAAACAAGTTGTTGTCTTAAAACCAACAGGAAATTAATCAAATCAATCATATAAAACCCAAATATGTGAGCAATAATTGTTTTAAAACCAATGATAGGCCACGTAATAACAATGGGAGCAAAAAGCAAGCAATAAAATAGATGACTAACGAACTCGTCAGTGTATTACAAAGTTAACCAAAGGGAAAAAGCAGGCTGAAGTAAAGAGAAGTGGCCATTAGGTAATGTGACGAGCAGAGTCAAGAGGACCAAGCTGAGAAGCGTCAAGGTCCATCAGATTATCCGGACCGCAACCTCCAGATAGATTCCACCGCTCACATCGGAAGCAGCTCCAATCCCAAGGTCGAGCTCCAAGTCCAGGTGTTTATCTTTTAAGCGAGCCTCCTTGTTGTCGTGGTCCATATCACCTTTCCTAATTCTCCCAATCATGTCGAGGCACGCGTTAACTTTGACCACCTTAATCTCCAATCCTTCCTCTAAGTTTCGCCTGTCGAGCCTAGCCTTTAGCTGAGCATAGCGCTCGCGGTATTTAGCAGCCAAGTCTTTTGTTGAAGCTTTGATTGCCGCTTTAATAGTAGTTTACCGAGCTTTGTCTTGAGCTTCGCATTCATGTTGCAATTGGTCTTCAAGTTCAGTAACCTTGCTGCTCAGGGAGGCTAGCTCGGAGAGTAGTTTCTGGATCCCGGCCAAATTCTTAGCCTCCTGATCCTGAGCAAAGTTCAGCATATTGGTAAGCGTGTTAATCGTCTTGCTTGGCTCCTTGGTTATTGAGCCAAGAAATTAGCCTCGTAACCACTCACGCCCCTGTGAAACGCACCAATAACATGTGGAAAAGATAAAGTAAATAAGAGATGTGGCTAAGAAACGATGAGACGAGAAGGATACGCTAAACTGATATAACCAAAAGCCTCAAGGGCTTCAGAGTAGCTAGTCCTTTCGGCAATATCCCTTAACGCAAGGATCATACATCCTCAAGGCTTGAAGTGCCTTAGAATGGTAGCCATCTTGTGCCGATCTTCAAGAATCAGACAGTCTCTGTTGTGTTGAAAACTCCACTGAAACTTTGGACTGGAGGACGATGATCCGTGATGATACTGGTATGTCGGGACACCACCAAAGTCGGTATCTTTGGGCATGTTAGGTTTGCAGGTCTTCTCTTCCTCATGAGCATCGTTTGAAGTTTGAGCTCGTTTAGGAGAATGTTCTCTCGAGTCTGACCTTCTTCCAGCGCTGTGAGTCCGGGAAGGACCAGCATAAGGAGTAACCACCAGAGTGATTGCCAGAGGAGGGGGAAGCTCTTATTTGTCACTAGATGTCAAACGATGATATACTAGAGATCACGGGCGGGAACCACTGCAATGAGAGGTTGAATCCCAACCACAAGATTTACCTAAAAATATGAAAACGGGAGTGAACAAGAAAGTTTTGTAACCCGATGAGGGCGTATAAGATCCCATGATTAGCGGATGCGTAATGCAACGATAAATAAATAGGTGAACAATGTACCTAGAGATCTGCCGCTGCGGGATCGATCTGACGCGGAAGTATCATCTTCTCCCATAATCGCGTAATAGCTTGTTCTTAGTGAACCTCAATTCTTAGATATGATCGAAAGAATAAGGTTCGAATGCATGTATCTATAGAAGAGAATCGCGAGATAATGCTTATCAATAAGGAATCTTTTTGAGTTTAAACGAATTTGTGATATCAGAAGAAGTTGTTCCAGAACAGTAATTTCAAATTTAAAACAAGGAATTAAACACGCTTTAAAGGAAGTATTCCCGAAGATAAAAGCTCATGGAGTCGGCGTAGCCACCAAAACACATGAGCTGGGGGCTATTGTTGGTACATGGCCCTTCAACGGCCCACTTCGTAAATAATAAGCCGTAAGGCCCATGTGAGAATCGTCGCAAGTCTGTAGCTAAATCCAGGCGGCCCGGCTCATGAAAAAGCTTGGATTCCGCACATTAAGGCACCCGAACTCCGAGTCAAGCGGGCAACAGCTATAAGAGCTTGGACTCAGTCAGTGGCGGCGTATTCTTAGGAATAACTTAGTTAGTCTACGATTATCAAAGAAAAAGAATCATTCAATTGTGAGATATCTAATCCTGAGTAGGGAAGAGCCAACTCTTTGCACTGTTTTCATGTTAAATCAATAAAATCTTAATTTAACTTTATTCTTGAGCTAGTTCGAAAATATCTACTTTATAAATTTTAATATCGTTTTGGCCCTAAAAACCTAGTTGATCTTTGACATCAACAATTACCATATACAAGAAAGCCTACAACCTTCTGTTGGTATTCACGATCTTATGCAAATGACAAACATTGTTCTTCTCTGATTACAGATGAGTAAGCTGCAGCAAGACTTGGCAACGGATCAAGACCGATAATTGTTGTACAAACACCTTCAAATTTACTATCATCAAGATCCATTATGAATTGATGCAGTTTCTCTTCTTCTTTTTCTTTTGAAATATTGTGCAGCACCACATGTACAATTTGGGAGGGATCTATACATTTGCAATTCTTCCCAGAGATAGCACAAATTCCCATAGTATTCTACCACTATCTTCCCATTCTGTTTACATGTGAAAAAATTCTTTTTGAGTTGAAGAACACGTACCGTATTACCGACATAGAATCTTGTTTTCAATTCTTCTCACATTTGATGAGCATCTGAAATGAAGGTGACTGTGGATTTTACTTTTGGTTTGATTGAGGCTCGAATCCATCCAATCAACATTGAATTGACTGTTTGCCAATTATCATAATCTTGATCATCTACATCTGGTTTGGTTAAAGTTTCATTGATGAATCCAAGCTTTCTTTTAGCTTGAAGAGCGTTCATTATTTCCGCTGACCACTTATTGTAATTATCACCATTCAACAATATAGGTAAAATCAAAGCCACTGGGTTATCGGAACTAGAGAGGAGATACGGCGACATAGCCACCTGAGCAGGAACAACCACTCATGCGTTGTGATTTTCTGGATTCATCATGTTCAAGAAGAGAGAAATTTATCGAAGGTGATAGAAGACATGAAAGTGAAAAGATCAAGACGATAAAGAAGTTTCAGAGAGATTATCGAAGAAATTGAAGATCAATCGAAGAAGGAGGAGATTGATCGGAAAAATTGAATGATTATCAGAGATTTGGTTACAGAAACAAATTGGCTCTGATACCATGACAAATCTAATTGATTGAAAACTTGTCTCTTTTGATTGAACTATAACGAACTTATAAGAGTATAATTTATTAGTTTCTAACTGACTCAGTTAGCATTTAAACTAAACTGACCTAATTGAATTATACCAAATAAATTGATTTTTAGTATTGAACCAACTAAACCGGACTGCAAACAATGAAACAGAGAAAACTAAAACTAATTTTCGATGCCATAGAGAAGATGCAATCTGATTCTTCTATCCGTTTATGTGATCTACTCGATAATAGAAAGAGAAATACATAATTAGTGATTCCACGAACCAGAGCCATAATAAAGAAAAAAGGAACTTATCCATTCGGATTATTTTATTCTGATGAGCATTTAAGGTATTGCGTTATTTATTACCTTTCTTGTCTCTTTCGTAAAGAGTATCTTACTGTGTTCAATTAAATTCGAACCATGCATATAGATATGTTTTGGTACAGTTCACGAATAGAGTATAGTGGTACTTTGGATATTTCGGCTTTCATCGTAATCTGTAGACCTTATTAAAAAAAAAAAAAAAAAAAAAGAAAAATCACAAATTTGTGAAAGCGAAACAAAAGACAAGAGAAATAGTGAAGTACATGAGAAAGCCTTATCTAAGCACTTATCGTGTCGATAGCGTTCCCATTAATAATATTATTACTTAACGTCTTGGGACACTGAACAAGATAACTCCACAAACAGTCTAACGTGGTCCCCTCACATTCTCCTTATACACGTGTCGTTCACCCCATGGGCCTACTGGACACGTGTCACATTCGGAGTGACGAGGATGCGCAAGTAGTTCCACCTTTTGAAAAGTCAATACTACCCCCATTCGTTTTGTTTCGGCAATGATAGCTCTCAGTTACCAAGTTTATTTATCTATAACAGTAAACTTACAAAAGAAATATGATTAACTCTAACTAGTGTCACGTGTTGAATTTTTTCCTAAATACTTCGAATAAAATCCGAATCTAACTTGTATTTTATCCAAACTCATATATTCTTTTGTTCAAATATTTGGACAGATATCAAACAGGTTTTGGACGTATATAAGTAAGTTGATTTTCGATTTAATAAAAAAAAAATTGACCGACATAAACATGCATGTATAGTATGGTAGCCTCGCCACCTCCACACTTTAAAAGTGAGGTTCCGAGTAATAACTTAAAAATTGTCTCCTTCGACTATGGGTTTCTATCTACTAACTAGAAACAAGCACTTTGCATGCAGTTGTTTGATCAATATATATTTTAACATATATATAATTAACGACAAATATTACAATAAAAATTTTATGCTAGAAAGTAGATATGGGAGATCGTACGTTCTATTAAATATAATATTAAATTCTTTAGAGCAATCATTGTGATGATAGTATTAAAACAAGATTGTTTAGTGAAACAAGAGGAATATTTGTGCATGTGTGAGTGAATTTAAGAAACTGCATGATCATAGACATAGTATTAGTATTATGCATGACAATAGTATAATTAATAAGCAATTAAGAAAATTGGAGCAGCCATATGATTCCTGGAATGGTAGAGCTAATTAGCTATAAATATGATGTTGAATAATAAGAGGTGATTAAGAAAGTAATGGAACACCCGTCTCTTAACGGTGACAGAGAATCGCAGCCTTTCGGATTCCACACGGCTCTTTGTTTCCTTCTCTATCCACTTGCTTACTTTTTTCTTATTGCATTATACTACTACTATAGTATTATTATTCTTTTGCGTTTACTATTATTATATTCTTCTTGATTACGTCAAACTCCAACTAATCAATTCAATGGTTTTGAGTTTTTTTGTTGTAATACTCTACTCTTACGACTTTTATATACAAACTAGACTTCGCTTAACGTTATCATGAGGTCAGGTCAGGATAAGAGACAATGTATCAACTTTATAATATATCATTGCATTTAATATTATTATTGTATGAACAAAATTTTAATGTACACATTACATTACAACACAAACACAAACACAAACATAAAGCCATGCCTTTTTTATAAGGAAGCTAACATCAAACCCTTTACTATAAAACCCTAATTCTTCTGTACTTATAAAAAATGTATTTATGTGTGTCTTAATTATTTTGCTTTTTTAACTTTTAGAAAAACTAATTAAGGGAAAAAAAAGAAAGAAAGAGCGAGACTGGGACCATTTACAACATATTATGACTACATCCTAAATTTCACCCCAAGTTATACATAATTATATCGATGCGTATAATCCCATTTTTTCTATATTTATAATTATAATAATAATTATTATTATGAGGTTTTGAAATTCAGTAATATTTATGTTTAGAACGGAGCACGATGCGGGACCCCTTTTCGTCTGCTTGAATTCCGGTGATTGTAGATTGGAGGTGTTCCCGGAGAGAAACTAAAAGCACCTTCGTCTCCAGAGCTTGACGACCGTTGATCACCACCTTGACCGTAGTCATCGAGTCTGACGGTCGAGATTGAAAGACCACTCATCAGACGGTTGAAAGCATTGGTCTTACGCATCTTGGTGGGTGTAGTAGCTTCATCTGATTCCGACCCACCTTGATACTCTCTTCCATGCTTCCCTTTCAATGAGAAGGTTAGACTTTGATCTCCTCTCTTCATTCCCCCAAGCTGAACAGTCAAAACAACCAAAAGGACAATTTAGTCATTTTACTCATATGCATTTGAAAACAGAGCATATCCACATCAATCGTGAACAAAACTGAAAATGTTTACTTTTTGAAATGCGTTACGAGTTTTAGGTAATTTCTGTTCAAACCCTCGATATTTTTGAGGAATTTGGTCAAAAGAGAGCAAGAATAATGAACATAATAAATTCAAAACTGGATTGTGAATTTTTGTTCCAAGTATAGAAAACAAAGGAAAAGGAATGATTTAGCCAAACCTTACAACCGAGAGAGCAGAAGCGGAAGGAATCAAGGAGGCTTCTGCAACAGATTTCACAAGTGTTTGTAACACCTTTACCGATTCTGGGTTGAGGTCTTTCATTGAGGAACACGATCTTTGCACTGTTTATGATATAAGTCTGAACGCAAGAGATGTCAATAAACTTCTGTATCTCATTCACTCTCACCACGTTGTGGTACGAAGATCTCCTTATCTGCAATTTTTTAATTCCATTTTCAACATTTAGAATAAATAAAACAAAGTTTTAAGTGTAAATAGAAAAAGAAAAAAAGATAAAGGACCTGAACAACGCGATGGTCTCTGTGTTTGACTGAACAGTAGGAACAAAAGGCATTCCCAGCACAATCAAGACAGAAGAGATTGCATTCATTTTTGTTTGAATCTGCGTGGAACGAACAGGGCACGAAGTAGCTACCTCGTAGCATTGGCATTAACCACGGAGGACTCGCATAATCTTCTTCATCCTCTGGTCTTATCATTGCCCCCTGAAATTTCGAAGCTTAATCAATTAGAATATGAAGTAGAGAAGATAAGAGAAGCAACAAGAGCAAAGAAGGATAACCATGACTTTCTTGTGATTGGCCTTGAAGGCCCCGAAGTTAAGTTTATGATTTTGGTTTTCGATAGCCAGATTTGCGATTGCGAGCTCCAAACTGTAAAAGAAACCTACGAGAAGAAGGTAGAAGAAGGAATAGGAAGAGGTAAGAGTGAAAGCGGCGGCTGAAGAGAGAAATAAAAAGGCTTTTTCTTTTTACTTTTTTCTTAAGGCGGTCACGATAAGTTTATGCGGTTTATATCTCATACGAAAATCATTTTTTTAATATTTTATGTTTTATTTTTGTTTGTTCTTAAAGGTATCTTTTTTTTTTCTTCCTTTATTATAATTTTCTGACTCCTTTATTTGGGAAAATCAATTTGTTTTTTTTCTTTATTTAATTTGAGGATATCATTATTCTCGCCTTTTTTTTTTTCTGTGAAGTCCTTAAAATAGGCACGTATCTATGAATATGCGTGTCTCTTCAGTGTTCATCTAGAAATCCTCATACAAAAATTATTAAAGGTAAAATGCAATATTATCGTTCATAAGTGGTTTATAGATGATGATATTCTTGATAGTATTCGACTGTGTATTGAACATTAATTTACTATATTAACTTTACAGCTTATGAATATTAATATTGTTACGTATATCTATCAGTTAAATGCAATCTATTAGTGAGATCATGTTTATCTGAGTATATATAATAATTAAGAAAAAATTAATTAATATAACTTACTTTATTTTATATATTACTAAGATAATCTTTTTTTTAATTACTCATATAAACTACTTTTTCAAATATACCTATTTTACCCTTCACTTCAAACATTCCTTATAATCCTTCTAGTTTGTCTTCAATTTTTCCAGAAACAAAAACCTACTGTTCTAGTTTTGATTCCCTATAAAACCAATCACATTGAATTTTTTTTAGTTTCCCTGTTTCTATTTTCCCAAAAAGAAGAACTTATTCTCTGTTCAAGTTTTGTTAGGTTAAACAATACAAGGTGTCTCTGCTGCATAATCAGGTTTTTGTTTATTGAATTTTAGTGATTCCTAAATAGAAATTGTGTTTTTCATTGAATATTGATTAGAATTGAGTTTCCTATGCGTTAAACCATGTTTAATTTCAGTGAAATCTGAAACTGGTTTTCTTTTCGCGAAAACAAGATCGATCGGTCTGATTGTAGACCGATCGGTCCAACTTTTTTGAAATAATATAGGACACAGAATAATCCAGACCGATCGGTCTGAAACTGGAACCATCGGTCCGGATTATTCTGTGTCGCTTATTTATTTCAACATAGTTGGACCGATCGGTCTACAATCAGACCGATCGATCCTGTTTTTGCAACATAATTCATTTCGTTTGTCATGTGATCAGTCTACACGATGTGACATTGATCCTAAATTTTTNTTTTTTCTCATAGGATGACGATACAGAAGAGTGATGAGTTAGGATTTCCAAAACGGCTTTTTACCGTTGGTACAGAGCCGAAATTCAAAAAAGTATTAATTATCATTGCAAGCCTGAGTGGTTAAAAGACGTTAGTTTTGCTGTTGGTGAGGAAGTATGGAACAAAATAAGAGATTCCGCATTAGGGGTTGTTGTAAACTTCACCGACAATAAGTTCACGTGGTCTTCA